>CM019148.1:272591501-272790979 GCA_009733165.1 Naja naja
ATGAACTAGTTCTCAATTTGGCATACCTGTTTTCTTGTGAGACTCTTTGTTTATCTCAACTTCCAACCATTCCAAATATTAGCAATAATTGTAATACATATTGCTTATACAGTCTCTATAAAAATTCAAAAAGGGTGTGTTTTTCTTTGGGGTGCCTTGCCCAGTGACTGGAGCGGGACCCGGGCGTGCCAACCATCCAGGCAGCCACTAAATCTTATTACATATCTATTTATAATTCTCTGTCTCCTTTTTTCTGAGATATCTCTTACCAGACATGGCAAGTAGGGGTGGTGACAAGTCTCATGGCCTAGACAAATCTGTCATTCCTAAAGGTCCTTCTAAGGCCACACAAAGGGAGGCATCCCGGCACCAGAAGGCACTGGAGAAACAAATTCAGAAGAATACCAAGGGCTCTCTGGGGGCACCTCAGTTACCAGACCCTACCCCCCCACCCAACCCCTTCCATCCCTAGGCCTTTGAGCCCTCCATCCCCTAGACCTAGCCCCTCAGTCATATCAAGCACATGCCCTTCAAGGAGGGTGCGGGAAGCAACCTTCACCCCTACAGCAGCTGGACTGCGCCAGGAAGAATTCCTCCCACAGGAGGTCCCTGATTCCATGAAGGTGGATGGAACTGGCGATTTCTAGGGGAATGGCGAGGGGTGCAGCTCCCTGCAGCCAGACAATCTTACAGATCAGAAGGTGACTCGCCTCCATGAGGTCCTCGGTCAGAGCAGACTCGGTCGTTTCACAGGTATCTCAATTCAGAGATTTTCACCCTCATCTCAATCAGGATCAGGAGGGGAAGAAGAGAGGATCCCTCGCTCAGATTGACTTCGGTCTCTGTTCAACAAAGTGAGGACCCCTCTGGTTCCGTCCACAGAAAGAGGATGTCCGATGATGAGGGCGTAAAACCGGACCATCCAACTTTCACGGGCCTTTTCCAACCACAGTTGTTCAAATCCCTTCTTTCCAAAGCAAAAACCACAGCCGCATTCCAAAGCCCCCTCAGTCCCATCCTACAGATTCTGAGACTGAGGATGATCTGTCTTCTCTCAGCCAGTTAATGAGGAGGAGGTTATTCCGGTCCCAAAATGTTTTGGACCTCCTCCATAAGCAGTGGATGTCAGCAACATCTTTCCGCCCCTTCAAATTTTGATAAGTTTTCAATCTGGATCCAGATTTAGCTAATAATTTGGTCACCCAGGTCGATGATCCAGTGGTAGCCCTGGCCTCCTCTTCTGTCCCCACTGACGGAGGATGCCCTAAAGACTGGCGATAAGAAGGCCAGGTGCCCTCCGTAAACACACCAAGCAGATGCCTGGGCCATCAAAGGACCCGGCTGCATCATTTTTCACCAGAGCATCTCTCAGGTGGCTCCACCTGAGGATACCATTCAAGTTCCAACGTTAGGGCTCACCAGGGCGTAGCAAAACTAATTGCAGCTAGGAATTCTCCACCCGGCCATACATTTCATGCCGTAAAGTTTTCAGCCAGGGCCATTGCCTCACAGGTTACTGCCGTAGATTACTGTGGCTGAAGCATTGGCAGGCAGATAGTAAAATAAAAATGGAAACTTCGTTTCCTCCCAGTGTCAGCTAATAAATTATTTGGACCTGCCTAGATCCTCTGTTGATAGAGACTAGGAACAAGCGAAAAATCCTCCCTTCCCTTCTTCATCGTCCTGACAGTAGGTTCTCACAGCCCTTTTGCAGAGGCCCTCCATCCCTACTTCCAGAGTTCTTTCTCCTCCAGGACCTTCAGGGGATGGGGTTACAGGGGCAACCAACAGTCAGACAGGTCAGATTTTTCAGACAGAGGTCGGCGGGGGGGTCAGGGCAAGAGAGGCTTCAGGGGACCGCCAAGTCGAGGATCTCTGTGATCCTGCTAACCATGGGGTTCTAGCCCCTATAGGTGGGCGCCTTCATTTCTTTGCTGACCTCTGGGAGTTGTCCACTTCTGATGCCTGGAGTGCATGACACCATTAGTTTTGGACTAGCGTTAGAATTCCCTTTCTGCCCCCCAAAGGGCCTGATGGAATCGCAATTAACCACTTGCTACACATCAGGGCCATTCAATGGGTTCCCAAGGACCAGCAGGGACAGGGTTTCTATTCTTTGCTCTTTATTGTCCCTAAAGCCTCAGGGGCTGGAGGGCGATCTTGAACCTCAAGCGGCTTAACTGATCGTTGGTCTATCACAAATTTAAGATGAGCACCCTCCAGTCTATCCTCCTTAGCGTCAGGCAGGTGATTTCCTATCTTCCATCGATCTGACAGAAGCGTATCTGCACATACCAATTGGCCTGCCCACTCGAAATTTCTTAGATTTTGTTATAATAATCACCATTATGAGTATGTTGCCCTTCCCTTGGTCTTTCCTCAGCCCGAGGAAGTTCTGAAAGTTCTGGCGGCCCTGGCGGCTCACCTTAGGGGCATTCTGGTTAGGCTCCAGTGTTATCTGGATGATATCCTAATTTTATCTCACTCAGCTAGACAAGCTCACATGGACACCAAGGTCACATTGCAGGTTTTACAGCAACACGGGTTTTCTATTAATTGGAAGAAGAGTCATCTCTCCCGTCAACCCGGTTGACCCATCTGGGGCAATAATTGATACTCTTGAGGAAAAGGTTTTCCTCTCCCCAGATCGCCTAGAGAGCATAAGGAACTTAGCCCAATGTATTAGGTCCACGGCAGGTCCCATTAGCTGACTTGTCAACATTGCTAGGTAAATTGATTTCTTCCATTTCCATTATTCCTGGGCTCGCTCACATTAGGGCATTAGGCTCCAGTGGTTTCTCCTGCCGTTTCAAAGGTCGGGTCGCAGCAACTCCACAGCAAGGGTCCGGTGCCTACAAAGTGAGACTCTCCCTACTTTGGTGGACAAATCCGTCCATCAACAAAGGATCTCTTCTACAGGAGCCGGAAAGGCTCATAATTACCACAGACGCCAGTCTGTTCGGATGGGGTGCACATCTTCAGTCTTGGTCATGTCAAGGTCTCTGGTCAGCGAACGAACAATGGAACAGCATAAACTGGCTGGAGCTCAGGGCGATCCATCTCGCCCTCCGCAATTTCCTTCCTCGCATCCATCAGAATCACGTCCTCATTCTCACAGACAATGTCACGGCGAAAGCGCATGTGAACAGGCAAGGGGGTACCCACTCTGTTCTCCTGATGAAGGAGGCAGAGCGGCTGTGTCTTTGGGCAGAACGCCATCTAGGTTCCATAAGGGCAGAACATATCTCAGGCGTGGACAACACTCAGGCGGATTGGCTCAGCAGAAGCAACAGTGGACCTGTCTGAGTGGCGCCTTCACCCTGACTTGTTTCATGAGCTGATGCTCAGATTTGGCTGCCCATCGTGGACCTGTTTGCCTCCCCCTCAATGCTCATCTTCGCAGGTTTGTGTCCAGATACCCTGCCCCAGGTGGAGAACGTCAATGCTCTTAGCTGCCCTTGGCCTCAGGGTCTGCTGTATGCATTCCCTCCCATTCCACTGATCCCCAGGGTAATTCAAAAGCTCTTAGCGGAGAAGGCCTCCCTGATCTTAGTCCCTTCTGGCCAAGGAGACCGTGGTTTTGGACCTCCGCAGCCTCTCCACGGAAGAACCCTGGAGGATCCCAGATCACAAAGTGTGTCTCACCCAAGGTCCGCTCCTGCATCCGGACCCCCAGTGGCTTCAACTAGCTGTTTGGAGCTGAACGGCAACATTTAACGGCGGAGAACCTCTCGTCAAAGGTCATCACCACCATCCAGGCGGCTCGTCACCTGTCGACTAACAGGATATCGAGGTCTCGTGGAAGTTCTTCTCTACATGGTGTCGCTCCCACGAGGCGGATCCCTTTCTTCCATCGGTGGCTCAGGTGTTGGATTTTCTTCAGGCAGGCCTAGACAGAGGCCTCTCACCTAACACTCTAAAGCATCAGGTGGCAGCCATTGTGTCTGTGGTGCATTGGCCTGGCCTTCCTTCCATTTCGCACCACCCTCGGATCAGGGCTTTTCTTCGGGGCGCGACCAACTTGTGCCCACCTGTGGTTCACCGTTTTCCACCATGGGACCTTTCCTTGGTTCTCGCATCTCTCACAAAGGATCCTTTTGAGCCTCTGAGATCCATCAGCCTCCAATTCCTAACATACAAGGTCGTTTTTCTGGTGGCGATTACTTTGGCTCGGCGCATCTCTGAGGTTGCCGCCTTGTCGTGTCGCAGTGATCTCTGCGTTTTCCACTCTGACACGGTAGTGTTGCGTCCTGATCCAACCTTCATGCTGAAGGTGAATTCGGCCTTCCACAGGATGCAGGAGCTGGTTCTTCCGAACTTCTGTCCGCGGCCTTCTCACGACCTGGAACACCAGTGGCATCGACTGGACGTCTGCAGGGCTCTGCGAGTCTACCTTAAGTGTACAGTCCCGTTTCGGAAGTCTGAGGCTCTATTTGTTTCCTTTAGTCCGACCTCCCAAGGGCGGAGAGTGTCTTCCTCTACCTTTGGTCGCTGGTTGCGGGCCACTATTGCAAAAGCATACCTTTCACAGTCCCTGCCGGTGCCTTCCGGTATCACTGCCCACTCTACTCGGAGTGCGGCTACGTCCGCTGCCTGGGCCACTCAGGCTCCTATCTCCGAGATATGCAGAGCAGCCACTTGGGCCTCGCCATCGCCATTTGTCCGGCATTACAAGGTTGACGTCTTTGCTTCAGCTGACGCCTCCTTTGGCAGAAGAGTGTTGCAACGGGTCCACTCGGCTTGGGGGGTGTCTTCGGCCCAGATGGAGTCCCTCCCGTAGGACAGGCCCAGTTTTGGTATGTCCCACTTCCTGGATGCTCGGAGCAGCTCGCTGGAGAATGGGCGTTGGTACTTACCTGATACACCCTTTCTCGGGGAGCTGCGATGAGCATCCAGCCCCTCCCTTTTTTCCTTTCCATCTGGGGTGGGTTCTTCCTGTTCCGACTTCATGTCCTCGTTGACTTTGAGCTAGCTTTGGGTCTACCCTGTCAGCTCGGTTCTGGCCGGCCCTTCGTCTTCGCTAAACTGGGGGACGTACGGGAGGAGAGGAGGAGTCAGAACGTCCTTCAGTAAAGCCTAGCCTATCAGATCGGAGAGACTAAGCACCTCCCACTTCCTGGATGTTTGTCGCAGCTCCCCGAGAAAGGGCGTATCAGGTAAGTACCAATGCCCATTCTATGTAGGTTTTAGATTA
Source organism: Naja naja (assembly GCA_009733165.1). Lineage (NCBI taxonomy): Eukaryota > Metazoa > Chordata > Lepidosauria > Squamata > Elapidae > Naja > Naja naja. The sequence continues at coordinate 272,596,696 of CM019148.1, forward strand.
GGAATGTAGAGATCCAGGTTCTAGTCCAGAGGTCTCCAAACTTGGCAACTTTAAGACTTCCTCCCTAAATTTTTATTTATTTTATTTTATTTTTATTTTATTTTTATTGTCACCATTTTATGGCTAAATCATAACACAGTGCTTTGAATTTGATTTGTTGTGATAAATTTCAAAAAGAGAAAAATTGCCAGATTTCTTTAAAATAAACTTTGCAAAATAATAAAAATACTAAATGGGCATATTGCTATGTATACATTGGATGCACATTGCTTCTTGTGCAGTTAGTGCTCTGAAGTATGTGGTTACTCAATTGGAAAATACACAATTTGGGGGGAAATGTATTTTCTTTCCACCACTATCTGGATTTTCTCATGGCCTAGATAATTCTATCCTATTAACATCAAACATCTACGTAACTTTAGAATCTTGCATCTGCATTATTTCTAGGAAGGCATAATATAATTGGTAATGACAGTAATTGACATTATATGGCTTAATTCAATTTCCTCTTCAAGGAACAAAACCTTTTAACCAACCATTCCAGGCCTATTTCTATATTTATTTGTTATGTTACAAAAAGTGCTATATGGGAGATATTGTATTCATCAAATTTCACAAATTAATCTATTAGTATTATGTTACCTCTGAACTTCTGATGACCAAAACCATCTCACGAACTTTTCATTCCTTATCGATAAAGTTTCAGTTTTTAATTAAGATGCTAATTGGATGGGAGAAAAATCCATATAAGAAATGGAAAGAACAGACTTCAAATAACACTGAGAACTTTCGTTTTTCTGAGACAGGGATATCACAGGAACATCTTGTACCCTAAATAAACGTGGTAGAGGAAATTGAAATGTTTTTCAAACATCATAAATGTAATTCTACTCCTCTGAATTTTTAGGTGAAATGGATGTTTCAGCTTTGGAACTGATTATATAATTGATTTGCTATGATGTAGTTCGGGAGGTGGTAAAATCAGACTTTTAAAAGCCCTCCTTATGGAGCTCTGCAATTTTAACTGAAGTTTAGCACTTGCACTATTGTTATATATTTAATCCCTTAAAATATGAACTGAAAATGAAATACAGCAAGACACTGGAAATGGCAGAACATAGAAGAGTTTTCTCACACGTTAGCCTGGTCTTGCTCCCATCCCTGCTTTCTACCAGCAGTCCAGCTCACTGAGGCTGGGTATAGTGGATATCGTCCATCACCCCAGAGAGCAGCCAATAATAAGTAATGCTTCTATCACCAGACAGGTTCTCTACCACCTTGGTAGCACCTGGCGGCCCAGCAGCTGATGGGTGGTTCCAATCCAGCATATGCTGTGGTAATTGGTATCATTGCTATGGCTACCACCAAGAGCTGATTTCTGGATCTAGTCAATCAACTCCAGCTCTAGCTTCCTCTCCAGCTCTTGGATCATTTTTTATTCTAATTTTGAATGGTCTCCCACAAGACCTCACCAACTGCTCTGGAGACTCCAATTATCCTCCTGCTAATTGCCAGTGAAAGCTCCAGATGATCATCTCTGCTCTTTCATCCCACCCTAACCCTCCCAAACATACTCAATCATTTAACTCTGGTGCCTGTCAAGATCACCATCTTGCTTTGGCACTACTATAGGAAAAAAAAAGGGAACTCAACTGACCTTATCACATGATCTCTCCATTGTTGACAGTAATGTGTGACAAATAGAGAAATAAAGAAAAGGGGGAATCTCAGAGATGCTTGAAGCTACTCAGAGTTTTCATAAACATGCTTTTCAGAGAGAGGTTGCCTGTTTCTGAAAAGAGAAGAGAAAGAGAAGGAAACCAAAGAAGGCAATTGTGTTATCAGTTTTCCCTTCTACTTCACAGATCTGTCAATTATTTGTCTTTGAATCAGTGGTGGTATTCAGCCAGTTCACACCGGTTCACATGAACCGGTAGCAAGGATTTGGCATGGGTTGCTGAACCGGTAATAACTACTGGCTGGCCACACCTCTGACCCGGTCACCAAGTTGCCACTCACTCGCTTGTCCAGCCTGCCTGATGCTCGCCCACCTGCCTGACGCTAGCCTGCCCAGTCACTCCTTAAGGTATTTTTTCCCTCCTGACAATCAGTTGTTCCTTTGATCCCCTCGCTTACTTACAGTTTCACCCAGGAGGCTTCCCTGAGGCCTAGGAAGGCAAAAAAAACCCTCTGCCCCCTCCATTTTTACCTTCATGGGTCCCAGGAGGCTAAAATGAAGCATGGGGAGCTGCCCCATGCTCAGTTTTCTGCCTAAGCAAGTTCCTAGGGAAGCCTTCTGGGAGCAAAACTCCAGGAAGCTTGCCTGAGGCCCAGAAGGCCCAAAATGGGGTGCTGCTGCAAAAGCAAAAAGCCACATCCACCTAGTCACATGGCCATGCCCCTAGCCATGCCTCCTAGCCACACCCATAGAACCGGTAGTAAAACAATTTTGAATCCCACCACTGCTTTGAATGATGTACTGAGAACTACAAAGAATTAGGAGCAGACTCTAAAGACAGAGCCCAAAAGTTAACATTACAATCAAAGTACTCATTGACTATGCAGGTTAAGATATAAATCAATTTTTTGAGCAAGTCATAATCCACACATAATCTAAATCATTGGGGATGCTAAACCAAAGCACGTGAATCAATCATGTATAGCATGTAGTTGACTTATATTTATCTGAATGTCAGTGTGAAGACCTGCAGATTTATTTGAAACTATTTAATAGAATGAGGTACTTTTAAACCTCTGGTTCTGTGTGAGGGCATAAATAGGAAGCGGAGAGGAGAAAAACAAAGGAGGTGAAAGAGAAAAAAGCAGACAATGCAGGAGAGAAGAAACGAATGATTCTGATAGTTGTATTACGAGGGTAGTTATTGATCAAGCAGTGAAAAGAGAACTGAAAGGGAAAGGAGAGAGAGTTTACCTTGTGCTGTTCCCTGGTTTCTCAGTATAAGCACTCCCACCCTTCATTGCTGCTATAATAATATTCATCCTAATAAAATTTAATGACTGAAGAATTCTGTAAGCTAGTTGGATAAACGATGTTGCACAGTATGTCAAACGTTCAGCTTTCCAGAATGAAATTTTGCCAAAATGAGACTGGCAAACTTTGCTCTGCAGATGGTGTACGAGTCTCTTGTGGCATCATATTAAATTATATAGGCAGTCAGTCAACTCTATAATGCATTGAGCTTAGAGGTGCAATATGCATTGAGTGTTCTGTCAAGAAATGGACTCGGAAGCATAATACAGCTATGCGAGGCAGCAAAAGAGAGAGCTGTTAAGAAGAGGACTTCTTAGCTGTTAAAATGATGACTTGGATAGTGTACAATGGGATGTGGAGTATTTTGCCTCAAAGGTAAGGGATGCTGCAGTGCTTGCTGAATTTTTTTCCCAGGCTTATTGCTGTGACTGATTATCTGTCCAAAGGATTTGGATATTTTCTTTTGGTTGCTACATTTTAATTTTTCTGCTAGCTAATACTATTTTTATGTTGCATTACCTTGCTGTGATATTGTGGTAGTAACAATTATTGAGGTCAACAGTTAATGAAATTACCTCAAATAAACTGAAAATCTGGGGGTTCCTTTCCAAACAAATGTGGAATAGTAATCCTAACAGTCTCAGATCAGCAATAACTAAAATGCAGAGTCATACAAAAGAAACTTGGAAATATGTGTTTTTCATAATGTTGCCCCATCCCAATTCTGTCAAAATTGCTTCATGTTTTAGAATAATAACATTTTTTTAATCACCAAGCACTTTTTAATTTCAGGCCCTCTTTATTCTGGGAGTAGCTGACCTCTCACAGTTGTGCATTATTATTTCTGAACGTGTTTGATGAGGTTTCCCAATGTGAAGATCAGGAAGCCCTTTGGATGTGTTCAAGAGCCTCTGTTGTTAACAGCTGGATGTGTCCTTCATGCTTTTAACACAAAAAAAAAATCAGGAAAATATATTGGATAAACTAATATGCATCCATGTTTATGGTATTTAAAGCTGAACTTTTTAAAGAGTGAATTTCCTAGCTAGAAAGAGAAGAATCGACAGTGATAACCGTCCTGCTACTGGTGTTAAATGATATGTGCTGAATGTGTGCACTCAGATTATTTCAGAATCACAGTGGAGTTGGATGCAAATCCTCATGAGCAGAGTTTCCAAATGGGTTGTGGAAATGGGAAAAGGTAATTTTTGCCAATCCTGTCTCCTTCCACTGTGACCTGGAGGGATATCTGGTCCTCCAGAGAATATGAGAAGTGGTGCAACAGGCTGCAGAGTAAAAGGAAAATTGATCAAATTCTTCTTTGCTTCAGTACAGCTGTTGTCCCCACATTCCCATTCACAGAAAGTCTACCTTGGATACATCCTAGTAGGACTGTCAGAGGTTCAGACTGAAACACAAAATGTGATTCAGAAGATACACGCATGCATGCGTAGCGCTATTGGAACCACCTTAAAACCAGCTGTCTCTTTTCTTGGGCTCACGTTGCTGCTTCCCACAGTTGAGGCACAACCCTAGGAAAAGTTGTACTTGGATATTGGTTTTTATGTCAGGTGCTATCTTTGTGCCCAATGAAAAATCCAATCTATGTTTAGTGCTTCTTTCAACCTTAATATTTAAGAGCATTGAAACATCACTATAGATTCAAGTTTTCTGTTTAAAAGATACACACATACCAATTATAAACCCAGCCTTTCTGTTTTATTATCTAGAATTTCTTCTGTCTTCTTCCCAAAATTCACCCAAACCCAGCCAGTTTTGCCATTTGAGAATCTAGTCATGAAAGGCAAGGATTAGGGGCTCAGACCCCTAAAGCTTTTTCCCTTTAAGTGATGGATTTCTTAGCCACCTTTGAAAACTGGGATTTCTCCAAAGTGATTTATAATATAAAATATACTAAGATCAAATAAAATAGGGCGTAGGTGTGACAACATATTAAAACAACTAGTTTAAATAAATACAAATGCAAGCAAATAATTAAAATAATTTCTCTTTCACCTCCTACTTTTTTTGTTCATCAGAGTCTTCAATGTGAGAGGGAATCTAGTACAAGTTAGAAGCCCCTGCCCTATGCAGTTCCTGTATGTAGTTCCTGTTGGCCTCACAATTGTCTTTTTTGTGATCTCTAATTTACTGGTTTTGCTATTGTAGTTCCACTGTTATTCTCTTTTATTACTTTATTTTTTCTGCAAGAGACTATAAACCTTAAATTAAAGTGGCATATTTACCCCAGTCAGTCAGTCAGTCAGTCAATCAATCAATCAATAAATTAATCAACTATTCATGCTTTCTCTCCCCCCCCCAAATTAACATATAATTTCAGGATCCAATTTTTTTGTTGGGCTTTTACTCTGGGGTGGTGAAAAGTTTCATTCAGTCTTTTCCACATAGTATCTTCTTCTAGATATAGTCAACTTCAGATCAACTTCAGCTTGGCTGCTTCAGCAGAAAAGTTGAAATCCAGGACAACTGGGAGACCACAGAATGTGTAAAGGTGGTTGAGGGATTTTCTAATTAATAGAATTTCTTTCATGGTCATAGCAACATGCTGTCTCAGGTCATCTTTACAGCAAGAACTTCTTAAGAGTTTGAGACTTCAAAAACTGCCCACTTCAAGCCTCTGGATCAGTACTTTATTGTGCAATCATACAAGAATCATCCACATTTCGTTTTATGTTGTAAACTGCTTGGAGTTGTTTTTGAGTCCAGCAATATAGAAATATAATAAATATGATAACACAACTTGGGAAAAAAGGAGGGTTGCTATACACACATCATGTTTTCTTTTTCTCTTCAGATATAAAAGTATAAAAGTAAAATATTACAATAGCATCAAAGTTATGAGAACAAAATTAATTGTCTTTGCCAGAAGAAAAATTACATAGTAGGCATTTTATGTTACTCTTTCTTTCAATCAGTATCTTTGTAACATTGATTGGTTCCATATAATCAAAAGTAGAACAAAACAAAGATGGAATAAAATAGTGAGCAGTTGAGAAAAATTCAAGGTGCTAGGCCCTTAATCTGCATTATATTCCAAACAATTCTGTGCTGTTGTTTTTCTGACTACTTATTAGTTATGTTTTATTTAAAAGAGAAATTATGCAACCTGGAAAATGGGCATTTCTGAGAATAAGTAGTAATGCATCATTACCAGATTGATGCATGTTGTATTCACTTTTAGAAGTGATTGGCTTGGACTCAGCAATTAATGGATGCGGGACCCAGCTCTGCTACAGATGGTTTTCTGAAAAATATTTTCAGTTGTAAACACATCTCCTCTTCCTTCCTTTATCAAGTCTTTTAAGAATGAATAGACATTTATTGCTTAACAATGTATGGTTTACATTCTGAAGACACTGTTTTGAATGAACACCTCATAAACAGCCATCTGTGTAATTGTAAATACATTTCTATGGGGGTTGTGAAATAATTATTTTGTTCCCAATAATACATTTACACATTTAATTATCAGTTGTTAGCATTTTGTTGCTAAGCTCAAAACAATTTTTATATTGTGTGCGTATGTCAGTATTTTATACTTTTAAAATTACACATTATGTATAACAAACTAAATGAAATCTAATGTGTGCATACAAGTATTCATGCAAACTAAATATGTAGTATTTTCTTAGTATTTTTCTACTTAGCTTCATTGCCACTTCGTTTTGATGTGGATTATGGGATTTTTCAAATTTAAATATTAAATTGCTTACATTTTCTGAAAATGTAATAGAATCAATAAAAATGAAAGGTGTGTTCTATATTAACTTCCCCAATTTGATAAGATTGATTGAAAAACAAAATCGCAAGGTGTTCCACCTATATGAAATAAAATTCTGCCTTTGCATGCATAATTGTTTCTGAAAATTGGATTGCAAAAGAGGTGGTATTTTACACAGCGGGGAGAGGGAGAGAGAGAGGGAGGGAGGGAGAGAGAAGGAGAGGGAGGAGGAGAGAAAGAAAGAGAGGGAGGTATAAATGCCTGTAACTAAGCAGTGTTGATACCGTTTCTTTCCCAGAGTTACCTCTGATCAACGTTCACAGAGTTAGTCTGTGTACTTGATAACTTTATGCACTTAGTCTGACTGTAACCAATTGGCAATGCCACTTTTAGACAGTATTACTCATATTCATGTTCAGGCACCCTAATCAGTATAGGTCAATATTAAAACAGCAGCTATATTGTCTTCTATAGATGCTTTGAACCATGGTAGGATATGCATCCAAACCAGTAAATAATTGTAATGTGCATAAAACACCAATGCCCAATCCTTACAGTCACTTTTGAATAAATGCCTATCATTTTATATGAATAAATTTATATGAATTTTATTTATATGAATAAATGCCTATCATTTATTCATAACTATCTTTATGAGCTAGAAAAAGGAAATGTCTCAACTCTTTATAATTTTGGAGTAAATCATTTTACCTAGGTCTCCCCAATCTAGATTACTGTATGTCCTGCTTTGGAGATGAAAAGAGACTTGTATATCCTATCAATAAATGTGGCTAGAATAATCATATATGTTTTTTTAGTGGTGTTTGATAGTATTGAACATGATGTTCTCCCATGAGCTGTTCAGAGCATCCAGTAGTAGTAGTGGGAGGTGCTTCAGTCTCTTCCTAGTTAGTCTGGGCTTAATTATTAGGATGCTCCTCCTCCTCCATGGGACTGCTCCCTAGCATCCCCAGTTTTAGCTCAGCCTTCGTAGGAACAGGCAGGTTATTCTTGGCCGGAACAGAGCTAAAAATCACACAAGTTTTTCCTAAAAGCAGGTTTGGTGTTTTATCTCCATTGGGGGATCCCCTTGTTAGCGGGAGAGATTACTGAAGTGCTCTGAGGTGGCTGTCTCAGAGCCTTATCCTTCTTCCCAATCAGCGCAGGGAGCGAGCACAGGAGTGCTCCGAGGCAGCTGCCTCAGAGCCTTATCTTCTGTCCAATCGGCGCAGGGAGCGAGCACAAGAGCACTCTGAGGCAGCTGCCTCAGAGCCTTGTCCTTTATTATGATCAGTGCAGGGACAGAGAAAGTGCAGGGAACGAGCACAGAAGCACTCTGAGGCAGCTGCATCAGAGCCTTATCTTCTCTCCGATCACAGCCTTCAGCACCGTTAGCGCTTATCTTTTGATCGCCTGCCTGCTGCTCCTACTACCGAGCGCAGATGGCGAAATAGGCTTACTTTCCCCTCGAACTCGAGACGGTTTCCTTTCCTGGGGACCATTGGTCTACCTCGATCGTCGAACACGACTCCACGAGGCGAGCAGCACCATTTTGAGAAATGCAGTTCCTGACTCTCCTGTGAGCATTTTTCGCCCCATTAGGTTTCCCTTCCTGGGGACTGGGGAAAAGAGTCAATCCACCCTCCTTACCCTTAGGTTTCCCTTCCTGGGGACCAGGGTAAATAATCGTTGGCAAAGTCTCACAGCAGTCAGACGAGGCTGCCACACAGTAGGCCCCAGGCCAGACTGTGGGTGCATCCAACTACTCTAGGCTTCAGAGGCCTCCTCAAATTTACATTGGCATCTCACCCAAATTCAAAGTAAAAAAATAAAATAAATAAAATAAAACAGATAGGAAGTATGGGGAAACCAGGGTGAGGTCACCCTGTCCCTGTAGGGAGCAGGCCCTTAGGTGTGCCAACCACCTTTTCCACAGTGGCTGCCTCACTCAATAATTACAGTTAAACCACAAGTATGGCTACCGGTCAGGGTTCAAGATGCAGAGCAACTAAGACCAGGGATCCTTCCAGGGAGCCCAGCAGGCTTTCACGAGTGGCTAAAAAAGATGCTCATAGGCATCATCAGGCTCTAGAAAAGCAAGTACACAAACGTGCCAGGGAATCTGAACAAGCGCTCTGCCCCACCCTCCAACTTCCACTCAAGCCCCAAGCCCTCCGTCTCCTCCCCTGGACTTATCCATTCAGTCCAGAGGAAGTATTGTCAGATTGGCCCCTCAGGAAGCTCCTGTGACTGGGCCGGGTCCACGTAGGCCCTCAGAGGTGACATTTACTCCCACAGTGGCAGACCTCTGTCAGGAAGAGGACCTCCTTGAGGAAGTTCCAGCCAAACTGAGATTGTGGATGGAGCTGGCAATCCAAAAAGGAATTGCGGCGGGTGTGCAGCAATCTATTTGGGCCAACCAGCATCCTATAGCCCATGTCCCTGTCAGAGCAATCCTTGAGTGTCATGGAACAACATTTCCCTCAGGTACCTCCCCAAGGGGAGCTCTCTACTCTTTGCAACCTGCCCCCAAAAGATTTGCAGGGACCGGGGGATCAAGACAAGTGGATGGAACTGGATGTCAGGTTGCTTTACAACATGGAGGGTTTATTGGAGGTGGACCCGTTGGAGAAAGGGATGTCCGGTGATGAAGGCATCACTCCTGACCAGCCAGTATTTACGGGGCTTTTCCACCCACCACTCTTTAAATCCCTGTTATTCAAGGCTAAGAACACTGGACGCCTTGATAGTTTGACCCCCGCAGCGCCACCAGCAGGGTCTCAGGAAGAGTCAGGAGATTTAATTTTCTCTCAACCAGTCAATGAAGTGGAGATGATCCCAGTCCCCCATATGTTTTCTGACCTAGTCCAGAAACAATGGGCTCTGTCAGCATCATACCCAGCTCCATCTGGATATGACAAAAAGTTTTATAACCTGGCTCCTGAGTTTTCATATTCCTTAAATACACTGGAGGTAGATGACCCGATAGTGGCCCTGGCATCCTCCTCTGCCATCCCAGGGGAGGCAGAAGAAGCTCTCAAACCCAAAGAAAAGAGAGCAGAATTGGCTGTCCACAGAGCACATGTATCAGATGCTTGGGCCATTAGAGCGGCCACGGCCGCTTCCTTCTTTACGAGGTCCTCCCTTAGATGGCTTAAGCCTTTGAGGGAGATCATTCCACCTTCCAATATCCGAGCACACCAGGATGTTGCTAAGATCATTGCGGCTGCAGAATTTTCAATGCAGTGAAGTTTTCTTCACGAGCTATAGCTTCTCAAGTCTCAGCTAGGAGACTCTTATGGCTCAGGCACTGGCAAGCGGACACAAAACACAAGTGGAAGCTTGCCTCTGCACCCATTTCTGGGGAGAAATTATTTGGCTTGGCTCTTGACCCTCTCCTTATCGAGACTAAGAACAAGAAAAAGATACTCCCCTCTCTTTTTCGAAAATCGGAATCTAGAAGTTCCCAGCCGTACCGGAGAAGTTCCTTTCGTCCCTTTTCTCAGGGACCCTATTATGCAAGATATCAGAGGACATCACCACAGAGCCAAGGACAACAGTCGGTTAGATCCAACTTTACAGACAGGGCCAGGCAGGGCGGCCAGTCTAGGAGACAATTCTGGGGAGCGACTAGCAGGGCCTTTTGCCATCCCAAATAAGGACTGTGAGGAAGCACCCGTTGGGTACCATTTAAGATTATTTGCAGACCAATAGGAATCCTCTACCACTGATGCTTGGGTCACCCATTAGATTTGGCCTCGCCCTGGAATTCCAATCTACCCCCCCAAAACTTTTTAATTAGATGTCCATTCTCTAGGGACCCCGGGACAAGGACCCTTATGCAGACGACTATCTCCCATCTGCTGGAGATTCGAGCCATACAATCAGTCCGACAGATCAACAGGGTTAGGGTTTTTATTCCCACCTCTTCGTAGTCCCCAAAAATTCTGGGGGATGGAGGGAAATTCTAGATTTAAAACATCTCAACCAATATCTGATCTATCTTAAATTCAAAATGACCACCTTACAATCTATTTTGCTGGGCGACGCACTTACTTCCATTGACCTTACTGAGGCATATCTCCACATCCCAATTAGACCTTCACATAGTAAATTTCTCCGGTTTTGCTACAATAATTCACACTATGAGTACGTCGCCCTCCCTTTTGGCTTGGCTTCTGCCCCCAGGACCTTCACCAAGGTTCTGGCGGCCCTAGCTGCTTCCCTCAGGGACAAGCCAATCAGATTACAATATTACCTAGATGACATTTTACTTCTGTCATCATCTACCTGGCAATCAAAGGCGGATATTCATACTACCATAACCACCCTTCAACAGCATGGTTTTTCTGTAAACTGGGCGAAGAGCCACTTAGCTCCTACAACCAGATTAATTCATCTGGGAGCTATCCTCGACACCACAGAAGGGAAGGTTTTTCTTTCACCTGATAGGCAGGAAAGTATTAGGAAACTGGCCCAGGAGATCAGAACCCTTAAACAGCTATCCTTGGCCTTAGTATCGCAGTTATTGGGAAAAATGATTTCCTGTATCTCCATTGTTCCTTGGGCCCACTTCCATGCCAGGACTGTACAATGGTTCCTGTTGCCGTATCAACGGTCTGGGAGAGACAGCTCCATGACTCGAGTCACAGTACCAAACACCATTTTAAGATCTCTTCGCTGGTGGACTGTTCCCACAATCAACCATGGTTGCCCGTTCAGAGATCCTCACAGAGAAACAATAATGACAGATGCCAGTCTGCTCAGTTGGGGAGCTCACTATCGCTCCCACATGGAAGTTGGACCATTCCAGAACAGGTGTTCAACATCAACTGGTTGGAGCTGAGAGCCATCCATCTCGCCCTTTGCAGTTTTCTTCCAATGCTGTGCTCCAAACAGGTACTGATTTTGACAGACAACATCACTGTAAAGGCCCATACAAACAAACAGGGGGGCACGCATTCCAGGCATCTGATGAGAGAGACGGAGAGATTGTTCCTGTGGGTCAAAAGAAATTTACTTTCAAAGCCGAGCACATCTCGGGCATCTCAAATGTCCAAGCAGATTGGCTCAGCAGGGCCACGCTCGACCAGTCAGAATGGCAGCTGCACCCCTTGATATTTCAATCAGCAGTACAGAGATTCGGCCTTCCAATAATTGACCTATTTGCCTCTCCCCTCAATGCACAACTACCGCATTTCATATCTTCGATACCCAGTACAAGGGGCAGAGGACACCAATGCCCTCTGTTGTCCTTGGCCTCCCAGGCTCCTATACACATTTCCCCACTTCCGGTGATACCCAGATTGATCCAAAAGATTCTGGAAGAGAGGGCGGAGATAGTAGTGGTGGCTCCCTAGTGGCCCAGATGGACATGGTTCGCGGACCTGAGGGACCTGTCCATCGAGGAACCTTGGTGAATTCCGTTGTCGACAATCTCACTTTCTCAAGGTCCAGTTCTCCAACCGGACCCACAATGGCTCAACCTAGCCATATGGAAATTGAGCGGAGACGTTTGAGATCTGAAGAAATTTCAACTGGGGTCATTGACACCATACAAGCGGCTAGGCGACCCTCTACAATTCGAATATATAATACCACCTGGTCCATTTTTTGTCGCTGGTGTACCAGATCAAGAGTAGACCCCACCTCTCCATCGGTGGCTCAATTGTTAGACTTTCTGCATGAGGGCCTCGACAAGGGGCTATCCCCAAACACCTTATGCAGACAAGTAGCGGCCCTAGCTTCAGTGATCTCTTCATTCCCATCATCCTCGGGTTCTCAGTTTTCTTCGGGGTGCCACCAACTTGCATCCTCTGGTACTGCATCGGTACCCAACTTGGGACCTGAACAAGGTATTAAATGCACTTACCAAGCCTCCCTTCGAACCCCTGAGGACCACCAGCCTCCATTTCTGACATACAAAGTCATCTTCTTAATCGCGATAACATCGGCTAGGAGAATCTCTGAATTGGCAGCATTGTCCGTACGAAAGGACCTTTGTATATTCCATACGGACAGAGTTGTCCTTAGGCCTGACCAAACCTTTGTTCCAAAAATCAATTCAGCCTTCCACAGGGCGCAGGAATTGGTGCTCCCAAATTTCGGTTCAGCGCCAGCTCATCACCTTGAACGTCAGTGACATCGCCTCAATGTACGGAGGGCTTTACGCATTTACTTACAATGCACAGCGCCCTTCCAAAAGACGGAGGCTCTCTTTGTTTCCTTTCTACCTAAGACTCAAGGTCGCAAGGTTTCCTCTTCAACAATTGGACGATGGCTGAGGGCCTCGATAGCCAAATCATATGAATCTGAATCCCTATCAGCAATGGAAGGCATAACAGCCCATTCCACAAGGAGTGCGGCAACGTCGGCTGCTTGGGCCACTCAAGCTCCAATAGATGAAATTTGCAAAGCGGCTACTTGGGCTTCCCCATCGCCCTTTATTAGGAACTACAAAATTGATGTCTTTGCCTCTGCGGAGGCATCATTTGGTAGAAGGGTCTTACAACAGGTACATAGGGAGCGAGAGTAGATTTTATACCAGACGGAGTCCCTCCCCGAGGACAGTTCCAGCTTTGGTATGCCCCACTACTGGATGCTCTGAACAGCTCATGGCATTGGTACTTACCTGATACACCCGTTCTCTTTGAGCTGTGAAGAGCATCCAGCCCCACCCTTTTTCCATCTGGTGGGGCACTGTTCCGGCCAACGTTTCTTTCAGAAAGTGAAGTATAGAAGGGTTTAGCACTTCGACTTCACAAAAACTGGGGACGCTAGGGAGGAGTCCCGTGGAGGAGGAGGAGCGTCCTAATAATTAAGCCCAGCCTAACTAGGAAGAGACTGAAGCATCTCCCACTACTACTACTGGATGCTCTTCACAGCTCAAAGAGAATGGGTGTATCAGGTAAGTACCAATGCCCTTTCCCTTATCACAGCTTTCTGTCTTGGGTTTAATGAGGCACATTATGAATCTGGTCTATCTAAGTAATATGGGGTGATTCTCTTCCACTACACAAGCTGATAATCCTCAGTGGATGTGTTTATGGGCACACATGGAGCAGTGTAAACCACTGAAATAAGCCATTTGTATAATGAATCTCGTTATCAACAATTTGCAAATTACGGACAACACTGCCTTTATTTTCCACTAATTCTTAGCTTTGGAAGCTATGGAACTCATAATTTGCCATATATATTTAGTTCTTGGATGAGGGAGAGCAAACTTTATACTGGGAAATGGATGCGTCTTTGGATTGGAAATCATATTATTTGAGTAATAGAATGCCACTGATGTTGAATGGGGTTACACAGTTCCTAAAAACACAATGTGCATCTATGGGATGCTTCTGGATTCAATGCTGTTGTGTAGGATTTTGACAAATCCTGCCTTAGGTACTAATTAGAGTACATTAATTCCTCTTTGAAGCACCTGGAAAACAAAACTGTACATTGGTTCAGAATTGTGCTAAACAAATAGCAAGCCCATTGTACCCAAAGCCTAAACAATAAGGATTATATTTACAGAATTAGGAAAATATATGTGGCTTCCTCTTTCATCTCTTTTTGTCAGTTAGGAAAGATCAGGAATTGCTTGCCAAAGCAAACAAAGACTTTTCCCCACTTTCCCAGCCTTTAAAAAATGATAACTGTAATTGTTGAGCAGCACAGTGTGTTGTTAACAGTGAGTAGCAGCTTCTTTTTTTTATTCCCTATAATCTGAAATAAAATAGTAGGAAGCCTTCAAGATGGAATGTTTGAAATTGCTAATGAAAGGAAATATAAATAGTATCAAAAGACATGAAAAAGTCTAATAAAGCACAACATGGAGGACATGCCTGCATATACTAAAGAAATTAAGCTAATTTAAACCTTGCAGGCACTGCCTTCCGATAGACTCATCAGTTTCTAGGGACTTTAAAGGGCAGAATTTATTTATATACTTTTATTTGAGGAAAGAAAGCTGCTTCTAGATTAGTGATGGGCAGGAATGAATTCTTCATTGTTGATTTTTGTGTCAGGTTCTTCAATTAGGGGGTAGTTTTACTGCTGAATATTGTTAGCTATAGATTTAATTCCATAAATATTTCCTGGGCCCCATCCCCCGGTATCTCCCTAGCAGAAGTCTACACATACATAAGGTTGGCACTCTTTCTGCAGTAATTCTGAAGTAAATCAGAACTGACCTCCCAGATGTACAACATCTAAGGTAGTCCTCACTTACCAAGGGTAATTGGGACCTGAATTGCCATTGCTAAATGTTGCAGCTAAATGATGATAAAACGAGATATCACGTATCCAGGTTGCTTAGCAACTCTGGCCTGCTTGCAATCCTGCACTCCCTGTTGCCGTTGTTAAGCAAAAATCATGGGTCGTTGAGGACTTGACATGACTACAACCTTCTGCTTGGCTTCCAACACGCAATGTCAGTAGGGCTGGAAATTGTAAGTCCTGGGAAACTTGCAAGCAGGCCAGAGGACTTGTGGATACTACAGAGTAAAGCAGAGGGGTGTTGTGGTGAGTGGGTTCAGGCTAGGGGGAGGTTGCTGTGGTGCCACATGAGTGTATGTGGGTTGAGGAGAGGGTGTTGTGATGCATTTTCAGTTTTTAAAAATATAGAACACATTGTTTCGAACGATTTAATGCAGGGGTGTCAAACTTGATTTCATTGAGGGCCGCATCAGGGTTGTGTTTGACCTCGGGGGGCCGGGGTGGGCATAGAGAGGGTGAGCATGGCCAGCTTGATATCACTTGTGTCAGGGGCGCCTGTGGTGGCCCGAGTGCTCTGCCAGTGAAAACGGGCTCCCAAGCTCCATTTTCGGCTGCACTGGCTTCCTGTAACCCTCTGCTAGCAAAAACAGAGCTCTCTGTTTTTGCTGGCAGAGGCACTGTGGGCCGGTCCTTCAGTGTTTCCAGGGCGGCTCTGCAGACCAGATCTAAGTACTCTGTGGGCCGGATCTGGCCTGCGGGCCTTGAGTTTGACATCCCTGATTTAATGGGTGCATATATTCTTTGCATAATTATTGTACTAGAACTGTTTTGTGAGTGGCCATTACCCACAAATCCTCTGGCCTGCTTGCAAGTTGCCCAGGACTTAGAACTCCCAGCCCCACTAACATTGCTTGTTGGAAACTAGCAGAAAGTTGTCAGTTCCTCAATGACCCATGATTTTTGCTTTTTACTGTTATTTGTCAGTTTTGCATTTTGTTTCCTGCTCACTTCATTTTACAATTATCTCTCAACATTGGATAAGAGCATAAAGTGCACTCCTTATTGCTACCAAAAGGCATTGTAACATCAAGGAAAAAATTAATTTCACTAACCTTTTTTTCTTTCCTTTCAGTATCTGAACTACAGGAAGAAGGAATAAATGCCATAAATTTACCACTCAGTCCAATTCCTTTTGAATTAGATCCTGAAGATACTATGTTAGGTAATTTGAAATACTTTTTAAAATTTAAACTGGTCATAAGTATGCCTTTTTTTTATAATGAGGAATCTTCCTTCTTCATTTCTCTCCATTTTTTTTCAAAGAGGAAAATGAAGTTCGAACAATGATTGATCCCAATTCAAGAAGTGACCCAAAACTACAGGAACTAATGAAGGTAATACTTGTTCTTTCATCTTCAAACACTTTGAAAGTAGTCTATAAAATTCAGGCAAAATAAAGTAAGCTGTGTTCTTCGAATCACATCCAGCCTTCTCCTACCAACATTTACTCAAGACTTTACTCATTGTAAAACACATTTCTTGTATTTAAGACAAATGGCTTGTGAATCACTGGATTCTTTAGCAGAAAATAGTTTGTGGATTATAGCTTTAACACTATTTGTTCCCCTAAATTTTATTTTTTAAATGGTTTAGGTATTTATTTAAAATAATTTTAATCTTGCCATTTAACTCTGTTAGGCTTTCCAAGATATAAACAAAGAAATAATCTGAAATACAACAACAAATGATAGCCGAACAAAAATTGAATAATTCATATTTACAGCAGAACAAAAATATACCCAGTGACTGAATATCAACAATCTGCATTTTTTAAACCTTAAACATAACTACCAAAGACTTGTGAAATTAATATTCTTTAGCATGTGTGAAGAAAACAGCGTATTGCAGTTCCATTTCTTCAGAGATGAGGATTTTTTCCCCAGGTTTGAATGTCAACTTATTTAAAACCAGACATATTTGAAGTTTTTAAAAGAAACAATGGGTATTTTTTTAAAATTTAATGGGAATGTCACAGTATAAATTTATATTGAAAAAGTAATATTCCATCAATGGAAGATCATTTCATTTTAATTTACTAAAAGAAGATGGAGAAACAATTTTCGCCAATTTTTCCTACTCTCTGCAGTCCCTCCCATATGTTCCTGGGAACTCTCAAGCTTCTAGAACAGTTTTTTTGGAGGATTACAAAAGATAGTTGAAATTCCTGAAAATCTTTCCCTTCAATTAACCGATATGGAATGCCCATTTTGTGAGCTGAAATAAGATTTAGTTAATTTAGTTGACCAAAGAGAGTTTTCACCATAATTTCTAAACTTTAATTCATGTGACGAGTAGCAGCTTTTTCTTGGTGAACTGAAAGCCTGATAGGAATTTAATAAAATCAATGGACCATGTTCATTTCATCTGAATCCAATATTAGTGATTTTGGAAGATTAAAAAAGAAAGATCAGCTAAACTTCTAGCATTGCTGAAATTAGAGATGAAAGTTCTAATAATTCTATGCAATTAATATTTTTCTAACAATATGTTTAAGAATGAAGTCAAACTATTCCAAAAGTTTTCATTACTGAAATAGAGATAATTTCGAAGATACTTCCATGTCCACTTTTTTTAAACAAGTTTTATTCAGTTTTCCACATTTTAACATCTCTTTTTAGCGAACAGCATGATTACAGGTTTCACATATACATACAAATATGACCATAGTTACATATTCAATTTTTGTATTCAATTTTTATCTTAACAATGCTTTTATACATTTTCTATTTTATTGTATTATTCCAAATGCTTATCTCATTATTATATTCACTTATGTTAGCTTCATAATTATTATACTTTAGTACTTTTAGCTGTCACATTTGTATATTTCATATTAAATTCTAATTAAAAACACTCCTTCTGTAAATTGGTTTCCCCCCTCAAATATCAGTTTAAGTGTGCCACCTCTTAAGTTACATATTCATTAATTATCTCCCCCTTTAAATCCTATTAAACATTTAACATTTTATTACCTAAAACATTAAAATTAATAATCCCTTTAAAGCTACATAGCATATATAAATCAGATCCTGCATGGTTTTTCCCCTTTTTAATTTCATAAGATTTATTTACAGTTTCAAAAAAAAGACATATTAATCTACTCATTTAATCCTAAACCCTGATGTTAATTCCATTTCAGCTCTCCTCCTATTTATTTCCATATATTTAATACATGTATTCCATTAATTATCCCATTCATATTTAGACAAAAAAGCCTGCATTCCAGTCCTGGAAATATTTCAATATATTTAATAAACATATTCCATTATTTGTTACAATTATCTCTATACATAAAGGAAAAGAGCATTAGATTCCATTATCGAGAAATAACGGTTCTATTTTCCATCTTATCAATCTATATATTCCTATCTTTTTATTATTGTAAGCCTCCCTGAGTCCTTTGGGAGATAGGGCGGCATAGAAATCTCATTAAATAAATAAATAAATAAATTTCATAACTATAAATTTATTTATGTTACCCTCCTTGTACCTTGTAGAATCCCCTCTCTAAATATTAATCACCCATTATCTGTATGTCTAATTAAACCATTTTCCCGTTTTTTTTACAATTCCTATATTTCTTTGTTCCCAAGTCCTGTTTCTTATCCCTTCTTTCCCCTTGTATTTTCCGCTTTATTCTTTCACTCCTGCTTTATTCCCCCTCTCTATTTATAGTGTCCTTCCACCCTTCGAATTTCTGCTGATTCTTTTTCCCTTTTTTAATTTTCCAGGTATTTCCCTCTTTATTTAACTTCTTAAATCTCCTACATTTATTTCCAACTCTTTTCCTCTTTCTTTCCAGTTCTTTGTTCTCAATGATAATTAAAGATGGCCCCCTCTATGATTTGCTCTACCTCCTCTTCCGTCTTTTGTCTTTGTTGTTCATATTCTGCAATTGCATTTTCCATAAATTTTAAAGCAAAGCCCAGTGATTCACCTTGCTCTTGTAATATTTCTTTCATGTTTCTAAGTTCCATTTTTAATTCCAGAAGAGATCACCATTTTACAACTTTCTAATTAGCAATTTAATCCAAATAGTGTCTTTGAAGTTAATTTCCAACAGTCAGCTTTTATTTTCTTCCTCTCGAGTTTTAGTCCTCAACTAATCCAATGCCAAATCCATGCCAGAATCAACAATTAATCCAAGGGCAGAATCTTCCTGTTTCTTTCTTTGTTTCTTTGTTTCAATTTTTCAAAGTTTTTGTTTTATTGTATCAATTTTCCTTAAGTTTTTAAGAAACAGAGTCGTTTAAAAGAAAAACAAGTTAGATTTAACTTAGATGGCACTCTTTGTTATAACAGATCTTCACCCCCTCTTTTCTTTTTCTTTTCCAATTATTCAGAGCTTTTTAAACTACAGTCTTCCAAACAAAAAGATCAAATCCAATTGGTATTAAATTATCTCTTTAACAATCTATAGTTCAGCTTTATTAGTGCCTATATAGAATCAGAATATACTTATCCAAATTGATTAGATGATTCCTTCTTCCAGCTTCTACCTTTCTCAGTTCAAAGCCCCGCCACTGTCAAAAGCAATTCACACCTTTTTTTTCTCTTTCTCTTCGCCGCTTTAAATCCCTTCTTAAAAATTCTTTGAAATGTTAATCCTGGGGGTACCTTCCATTTAATTATATCATACTGTTCCTCCTGCTATTCGTTTCTTTCTCTCTCCTGCACAATCTTATTCCAGTTTAACCTTCCCCTTCAGGGTGGCCATTTTAGACCACCCTTCAGGTGTCTTTGGGACGGAGCAATTGCCAAGCCGGGGCAGGGATTTGTGACTCCCCTCAACCTGGCTGACAATCTCCCCTTCCTCCTCCGCCCCTACAAGGCGGCTTCTGCCTCAAACCTGATCAATTGGGGCTCTCTGACGCCGAAGCACGGACCAAAGTCACACACAGTCTCGGTCAGCGGTCCATCTTTGGGGAAGTTCAAAACCTTCCATGTCCACTTTGTGTAAAGTGGAAGAGAGTCCTTTCTGCTATTCAAACCTTACATATAGATTTTTAATAGTGGAAAGTATCTCCTGGAAAATTTAGAGTTTGAGTCCAACGTTTTCTTCTATGAACAAAAAAAAGCTAAAAATAGAATTTACTATAGATGATTTATTTGCTGAGAGAACAAATATTGGAATGTGAAGAACATTCTTTAAAATTTCATTGTTTAGTTCATGTATATTTATATTAATCTTCAGTACTGATTCAAAACTGGAAAAAATGTTGTTTGTCCCTTCTGAATCATTGCCAAAAATCCCTACATAATTGTGTTCATAAGATTACTACAACCTGAATATGACTTGAGGATGTCTTTATTTTTTACCTCATGTTTAAATACCATTGAATTTAACTACCTGATTTCTATAATTATATTTTAAGTTTCATTGAATTTCACTATTGAATTGCAATAATTTATATTTTAAGTCTTACCCAGTAACTTATCCAGCAATCATCATTAAGTAGTTGTAAAGTCTACTGATAATTGATTAGAAAAATATAATTCTGCTATAAAGTAACTTCAACATTTGGGAAGCTGAAAAATGGGTAGCTTTTTTTTTTAAAAAAAGATGTAGCTTAACTCATTTGATACAATATAACATACACCAGCCATAAATAGTAATATTTCAATATCAAGATTTTAATTCTTGTATTTAACTTGATACACTGCATCTTTCATGAATTATGTTGAATTTTTTCCTATTGTCTCGAACATCATATTGTGTTTAGTATAACATACAATTGCGATGATGCATGGGTAATATTGCTAAATCTTGGTTTCTTTAACAAAGGTATTAATAGACTGGATTAACGATGTGTTAGTAGGAGAAAGAATAATAGTAAAAGATCTGGCTGAAGACATGTATGATGGACAAGTACTGCAAAAACTCTTTGGTAAGAAGTAATTTTATTTTCATGCATAGTGTGATGAAATTTTGCCTTTATATAGAGTGGTTAAAAAAAACCCAAGAAATAAGAAAAGATAAGTTCCTTTTATTTCCTAAGAATAATTTGTTCCTACTTTTCATAGATTTTATCAATGAATGGCTATCATGTCTAAACAGCAAATAACTATTTCTTTATATTTGTATTATATTTTAAACTGTTTTTACTCAGCATCTTAAATTAGACATCTCTCTGAAGTTTGATACCTGAAAACTTCAGTTATATTCTGACATTTCTCTTTCTGTAGTGCTATCATGTTTAATGATGACATCCAGATTTAAAGGACGTTTTTGAGGAAAACTATACTATAAAGTTTTGAAAACATGTTACTATAATTAACATTAGTAAAATATTCTAGACTGAGTTTTTTCCCGGGAACCTCATTAATCAATACTGTCAGATATATATTTTTGGAGGAAATAAATGTAAAATGTATTGAAATCACTGTGCTTTATTAAAAGTATTGAAATCTGCAACAGAAGGAAAGATTTTCCTTACTGTACTTAGTTTTGCTTGGTGATTTGTCAGTGGTTACTTTTGAAGTTTTAAATTAGGTTCTCTATAGAAAATCCATTTTGGAATATGTGGAACAGAATGTCTTCACATTGAACTTGGTACATGGAGTTGAGACAAAGTCTTGTTTTTTTTCTTCCATTATCACTTCAGAGAAGCTTGAGAGTGAGAAACTCAATGTGGCTGAAGTCACACAGTCTGAAATAGCTCAGAAACAGAAGCTACAGACAGTCCTTGAAAAGATCAATGAAACCCTTAAGCTTCCTCCAAGGAGCATCAAATGGAATGTGGACTGTGAGTTATTTATTTACAGTAGAATTTGTATTATACAGATTACATTAAAATTGTGTTAAATTTATTAAATAAAAAAAAGCCAGAAATGTTTTGTAACCAGAAGCCAATTTAGTGGAGTATGTGTATGAAGACATGAATTTGTGCATGTTTATGAATGTTTTAGATATATTTAAAAGCATATACATACATACACACACAGACGTACTGAGAGAGCGAAAGAAAAAAGCTTGTAATTGTTGACAAATAATCGGCAACTAAAAGGTTGACAAGTTTAAATTCCAATTGTATGTGCCATGTAGCATTCACGAATGAAGGCAAAGTGCTGCATTTGTCAAGAAATATCTTCTTCAAAACTGGAGAGGTCTTTTTGCTGGTTTCTGATATTTTATTTATTTATTTATTTATTCGACTTATATGCCCCTCTCCAAAAGGACTGGGGCTGACAGCTAAAAATACAACAATAAATAAATTAATTAAAAGTATATTAAACAAGTTAAGCCGAATTGAAAATTAAAACCCATAGTTAAAATAGGACCAACCCCAGAGAATCAGCACAGCCCAGATTGTAAAAGAGCCAAGTCTTCAAATCGTGGCAGAAGGTGAAGATCGGGGCCAGGCGGAGCTCCAGCGGAAGAAGATTCCACAGAGTGGGAGCTGCCACAGAGTAGGCCCTCCCGGTGCGCTGCCAAGCAACATTGAGTCGCAGACGGAACCCGAGAGACCCGTCTGTGTACAGGGCAGTTAGTATTTGATGTTGGGAGGAGCGTTCTGTAAATAACCTGGACCCATGCCATGCTGGACTTTGAATGTTAATACCAGAACCTTGAATCTCACCCGGAGGGCAACTGGAAGCCAATGCAGGTCGCGCAGGAGGTGTGTAACATGGGAGTATTGGGAAGCTCCCATCACTACCTGCACAGCTGCATTCTGCCCCAGCTGAAGCCTCCGAGTGGTACACAAGGGCAGTCCTAGGTAGAGAGCATTACAGTAGTCAAGTCGGGAAATAACGAGCGCCTGAGTGACTGCGCAGGGCATCTCGGTCCAGGAATGGGTGTAACTGGCGAACCAGCCGGATCTGGGCAAAGGCCCCCCTGGCCACGGCCCCACCTGCTCCTCCAATTTGAGCGTGAGTCCAGGAGGACCCCAGGTTCTGTGCCCTGTCCACGGGGGCAACACCTCCTCCCCATGACCAAAGATGGAACATCCAAACTGGACCGAGATGTCGGTATGCACAGCCACTCTGTCTTGGCTGGATTGAGTCGAAGCATGTTCCTGTCCATCCAGATCCGACCGCCTCCAGACAACGGGACATCATGGAGAGAGCATCACTGATGTGGCCTGGGGTGGAGATGTATAACTGCGTATCATCAGCATACTGATGATAACTCACTAGCACAGATGATCTCACCCAGCGGCTTCATATAAATGTTGAACAGGAGGGGCGAGAGGACCGAGCCCTGGGGCACCCCACAAGTGAGATACCTTGGAGTCGACCTGTGCCCCCCTGCCAACACTGTTTGACGTCCGAGAGGAAGGAGGAGAACCACCGTAAAACAGTGCCTCCCACTCCCAACCCCCCGAGACGTTGCAACAGGATACCATGGTTGATGGTATGAAAGCGCTGAGAGATCTAACAGGACCAGGACAGAGGAAAAACCCTGTCCGAGCCCTAGAGAGATCATCAATCAGCGTGACCAATGCTGTCTCCATGCTGTACCCGGGCCGGAAGCCCAATTGGTACAGATCCAGGTATGAGGCTTTATAGAACAGTAAATGTGAAAAAAAACTTATATCCAAGAAAATCTAAAGGAGTTGGTTCACAGGAAAATAAAAAAGTCTAATCTATGTAATGTTGTTATTTTTTGTATTGTCTCTTACCCAGACAACCGAGAGAATTTTCTCACAAATTTTGGACCAAATCCTGTAATACATTTTCCTCCTTAAATTCTGCAAAGAATTTACAACCATGTCCAAGAGATGCTTCTGTTTATTCCTTTCAATTCCCAGTTAGCTGAGTTAGGTTGGGAAAAAAAAGACTTTCCCAGAAGTATTCCTTGGTAAAAGGATATCTAACACTAGAATTCTTTCATTCAAATCAAGTACAGGAGAATCTTCAACTTAGACCAATCATTTAGTACCATTTGAAGTTATGATGGATTCACACACACACACCCAAAAGATACTTAAGACCCAAATTTGAAGTTCCAGTGGCAGCTGTTGCCTTTCCCTCCAGCCATTTGAATGAATTTTGGGCACTTGACAACTGACCCACATTTATGGCCATTTGTAGCATCACATAATCATATGACGTTTTACAACATTTTTGCCAGAAATCAGTGTTTTTCTTCTGGTTTCAGGAAAAAGCTCTGGACAATGGCCTAGTTTAGCAACTCCCACTTTGCTTAATGACCACCATGTTCATTTAACAATTGCTGTAAAAATATCATGTGGGTGCCGCAGCTTCCAACCATCATGACATAGAAATTCGGGTTCACTTTGGTTGTAAATCAAGGACTTCCTGTATATGATGTAATACTCCACCCTTTATCCTAAATATTGTGCTGGATCATCATCCATAAAGTCTGAAAATATTTCTATATACATTAGACTGTTTTGCTTAAGCATGTCTGTCCTATAGGTAGCCTAAAAATGTATTGTTTGGAAGGTGTTTCATTGTAGTTTTAGTTTGCAAAAGATCTGTTATCAAACATAGGCAAACAATACATTTGAATAGTTCATTAGTACTATTACATTGTTGTTCAATAATATGTGGGTAATCTTAAATTGAAGTATGCTTAACATCAAATACTTTGACATGGTATTCATGGATACTCCAAGTTAAGGGAATAATGATGATGATGATTGTTATGTATGTAGGTTTGAATGTTATTGGTTTATTTGAACTGTTCTTGTAAAATGTCAAATGGTATTGGTTTAAATAGTGCGGGAAGAAACCCTGCACTCCCATTGGCTGTCAGCTACGGCTGCAGGCTATAACAAGCAGCCGTAGCCAAGCCAGGACGGGTCTATTCGAGCTGTAGTCACTAATAAACTTCTTTGCTGGAACTCCTCGCGTCTGACTCTTCATGCAAACTTAACACTGGCGGCGAGGATGGGATTTCCCTGAAGAAGAGACGACGAACAAGCAACTGGCGAGATGGCTGCGCTGAACACCCCCAGCACCGTTCGATCCGGCGGCGGAAGACTGGGAATCGTATCGCGGATCGTTTCCACATGTTCCTGGAGAGCGATCTCGCCCGGCATCCCGAGAGACGGAAGAGGCGGTCTTTCTTACGCCTCGGTCCGGCAGTCTTCAAAATGGCGAAGGCGTTGGCGGGAGCAGCAGAGCTGGAGGTTTTGGAAATGTTACATGAGGGTCATCCTGGGATTGTAAGGATGAAAGGTTTGGCCAGGAGTTATGTATGGTGGCCAGGTATTGACAAAATGGTTGAAAACTGGGTAGCATCTTGTCCCATTTGCCAGGTAGTCAGGCCTGCCCCACCTCACTCCTCCACACAGGAATGGGATTGTCCTAGGGGCCCATGGTCTAGAATCCACATTGATTTTGCAGGCCCTACAAGAGGGCACACTTTTCTAGTTATAATAGATGCATACTCTAAATGGCTAGAGGTAATTCCCATGACATCCACTACAAGTGAGGCTGTCATCAAGCAGCTCAGAAAATTGTTTGTAACCCATGGATTACTAGATGTCCTTGTTTCTGACAATGGCCCTCAATTCACGTCTAACATTTTTGAATCCTTTCTAGCTCAACAGGGCATCAGACATGCCCTCACTGCCCCTGGGCACCCTTGCCAATGGCGGGCTGAAGCGCATGGTACAGTTTACCAAAGAGAAGCTTCAGCAGCTGGGTCCTGGGGATATCACTGAGAAGCTTGAAAAACTTCTTAGTGCTCAACACATCACTCTAGCCCATCAAATAACTTGTCCCCAGCAGAGTTGTTGATGGGTAGGAAACTTAGTCTTCCCTTGACCGCCTTCATCCCTACGCACCCAGCACCACTGGATTCCACTTCCAAAGTTCGTTCTTTTAGTGTGGGAGATTCTGTATATGCTAGGAACCTTATAGGTGAACCTTTGTGGATTCCTGCTGAAATAACTCACATCACTGGCCCTCGTTCTTACAGGGTACAAACAGAGGATGGCCTCCTCTGGAGCAGGCACATTGACCAACTTAGATCCAGGTTCCCTCAGGAACATGGCCCTGTCTCTCTATGGGTCCCTCACCTAATGTCTCTTCTAGGGGAAGGGGAGGAACAGGAGGAAAATCAGCAAACAGGAATCAACCCCATGTGTAGCGAGCCATTGGCAGGAACCATCCGAACCCTGTCACAATGCCAAGATCCATCCTTAGAAGTGGAGCCATTAGGCAGGAACCATCGAACCCTGTCACAATGCCAAGATTCATCCTTAGAAGTGGAAGATTGCACACCACCACCTGACTTGGGTGCTGATATTGGAATGGAGATGGGTTGGGAGGAGAGACCAGATTCTAACAGTCTAACAGGGTCTCCTTTCACAGGAAGTCCCAACAGGAAATGTCAGCAGACACATTTCCCTCTCACTGGGTGAGAACGTTAAAACTTCTGAACCACGAAGGTCTCAGCATTGCGTAAGAGCCCCACCTATTTAAGGGAATACATTAGATAGGTTGGGGTTTGGTATGGACTGAACCTAGTGGGGAGGGGTGTTATGTATGTAGGTTTGAATGTTATTGGTTTATTTGAACTGTTCTTGTAAAATGTCAAATGGTATTGGTTTAAATAGTGCGGGAAGAAACCCTGCACTCCCATTGGCTGGCAGCTACGGCTGCAGGCTATAAGAAGCAGCCGTAGCCAAGCCAGGACGGGTCTATTCGAGCTGTAGTCACTAATAAACTTCTTTGCTGGAACTCCTCGTGTCTGACTCTTCATGCAAACTTAACAATGATTATGATGATGCTAGAATATAGTTTTGGATTATTTCTTTTGATGGTTACAGATTAGAAATTTCCTATAAGAAGTCTTTTGGTACCTTGCAGCCTTGTTAGTCTTGAGTACATATACAAAGCCTGCTGTGAAAGACTTCTTGACAAGTTTGAGAGGAATTTTTGAGTCATTCTGTTTAGTAAGTTACTGCTCAAGGGTACAGGCTTAAATGGAATCATTCATCTTCCTGCAGACATTATGATACTTAAAAGTAAATTAAGTGCATGTTATGAATTAAAAATATCCTTCTTGTATTTTATAAATCAACATTGGAATAGTGCAGATAGAGGAATGTCACAGAGGTATCCATAGATAGCACTTAATACAGCCACCCAAACCTCTTAAATCACAAGAAGCATGCAACACCTAACCCAATGGAATAATGTTGATTTAGTTGTTTTTATAAGACCCATTGATTTATGTCAGGAAAGAGAAACAGACGAAAATACCCTTCGATTAATCTCTAGTGGGCAAAGTGTTAAAAGATAAAATATTCTGCATACTGATAGTAGTTGGCAAGTAAAATATTTCAGTTCCTCTCTTTCAGCTGTCCATGCAAAAAGCCTGGTTGCAATACTGCATCTTTTGGTTGCATTGTCGCAGTATTTTCGGGCCCCCATTAGGCTGCCGGATCATGTGTCTATTCAAGTTGTGGTTGTCCAGGTATGAATGAATGTTTTCTGCATCTCTGTACCCTTTTGAAACTATAGTAAGTATTTAGAAGAAATGCATGTTTCTGCTTGATCTCTCTTCAATGAGAAAAAAGTCAAAAGCACAGCATTTCTTTTTTAGAGCTGAGTGCACTGATAGCATAACAGAGGAATGGTAACATTAATATAGTAAAGATTAAATCAGATTTTGGCAAAGTGTAACTCTGAGGTTGTCATGCAAGAGTCCTAAAGTTAATATTTTTCACCTTTCTGGTTGTCTTGCTCCATGTTGTGGCATTCTACTGGAACTATACAAATCTTGTGAAAGAATATGCACACAGATCAAAATTTCAAATCATGAAAGAGCCTGCCAATTTCTGGGTTTACATTGCTGCTTCAGAAGCTGCTCCCAGCTCTCTCTGCATACATGTGCACGTGCATTTTGCTTTACTGAGGGAAATGTGAAATGAAGTGGCAACTTGTGCAAACACATGTGGAAACAGCTTGTAAAAGCCAGGAAACAGAGGTGGCTGCTTTGCAATTTGAAGAGAGATGCTTTGTATATGCTCCCCTGGGTTCAAAGCATTTCCCTCAAAGGATTTGCATGGCTGTACTTTCTACTTCAAATATTTGTATTTGCTCACTGAACACAAGCTTAATAAATGCCTCTTTTGATATTACATGTTCAACATGGCAAATAATATAGATCTTTCTATCAGTCTGCCAGCTGTATGACCTGCCTACAATTTCAAATTCATGTTTTAAATCATTAAATCATTTTACTGAACTTGCTTTTGTCATTTCTTCAGAAGTGTTTTTTGTTCTGGAGAAAGAGCCTGTGAAAATTCTAGCTTCCATGATCAATATTTCTAAGACAAGCTGTTTTCTGTCTCCTTAAAATAACAGACAGAATAAACTTATATTTCATATAATTAGCCATACATAAATAAGATTGTGGCTGTTTGGAAAACAAACACAATACCTGCTTGAAATTGGTTCCCTGGGTTTTATTCGAGAATTACTTCAAGTGGAAGGGGGGAATACCTTTTGATTCTTGTAGTTAAGCCTTAAAAATGAGAATACATCACCAAATGAGTAGGACAATATGCCATATTTGTAGAATTACCAGCTTCCATTATTATCCTAACACTGAAGTGAATAATCACCCTACAAAGGTTTGAAATCCTTCTTTCCATGAAAGGCAGAGGAGAACCCTGGTGATGGAAGATTCCTGCCTACTGTCAGGATCCTTATTTGTTATGCCAGGCCAGAATTTTTACTGTTAAATAAAATACAGTGACTCCTTGCTTGATATTTGGGGTGGCTTTGGACTGTTTCTTTTTAGAAGCTGAACATATATTCAGACTAATTCAGTCAGCCTTAGAAGTTCTCTTATTTAGATATTTAACTGGCTGAATTTTGCTTCTGGAGAATCTCCCTTTTCACCACTGGCATCCTTATAAGGGCAGGGCAGAGTTTTCCAGATTTAGCAATTGGCAGGGTTGTGGCATGCAGCTCCCAGAATTCTTGGCAATCAACGCTCTTATGAACTGAAATCCATAGATCTTGAATATGCCATAGTTGGAAGCACTGGTGTAGGAATATATAAATCTTTTTGTACATTTCCACAAGGTGTGGACTGAACTTTCCAAGAAAAAAAATGCAGAATAGAATGTATCTGTCTGTTGGAGTTGGTTGTTCTTATTTCAAAACTAAATCAAAGTGCTTATTTCTGATTTCCAATTATTATTTTGAAATTTACTTGGAAGTGCTTACTTTAACAGAAAGCAAGTAGAAATTCCAGGTTTTGAGAAAAAATAAAACTAAATGTGAATATTTGTGTAGAAGTTTTTTGTAATAAAAAAGCATTTATTAATGTGGAAATGGGAGAAGAGTTATGAATGCATTCACAGTAAAGTGACAGGTAAAAGTAGTTGTCCATCCCTATTTACCACTTATAAAATATAAGTCTCCGTCTAGTCTCTTCTTGGCCCATCTTGTATCATGGATCTTCTTCTGCCTTCTGTTTCCTATTTAAAATTACTGACCTTCTCCTAGAATAGGAATAACAGTAACATGAATATTCAGCCATAATGAATGCTTGCCATTAACTTATAAAAATTCCTCTTGAGCTATCCTTGTATACACGAGTCAGGGTTCATACAGGAAGATTCCCATCTTAGAATTAATAGTTAATAAAAGTATAAATAAGGAAAGAAATTAGAGAAGACATAATTTTACAATTTAAATATCGCCTATTTTATGGCTAATTATTGTTATTTTTTCCAGAAACGGGAAGGAATCCTCCAGTCCCGACAGATCCAAGAGGAAATAACTGGCAATACTGAGTAAGTCACGTCAAGGTTAAGACATGCCAGCTTTACCAAATCTTCCTTGTAGAGTACGGGTTCCACTAATGGAAACTTCAAACAGGCTTCACTCCAAATAATAAAAATAGAAATAATATAAAGATATGGAGATGTTCTCAATATAAGAAGCTTTAAAATCAAATAATTCCTTAAACAAGAAAGTAGTTTCCCCATATATATTTTAAGGAGTTTTTGTGAGTGTCAACTTAGAAGTCAAATTAGAAACAATTCAGGTAAGGGCTTTCTTAGTTGGTGGCACCAGATTTATGGATCTCCTACTCCTTGGTCATTCAGACAGCACCTTCTGTGGCTTTTATTTTAATGGGATTTTCAGAGTCAATCTTTTATACTTTGAATGTAATTAACCGGTGCATGTTTAATTTGCTTTGCCTATTTGTGCCTTGAACAAAATGTATTAAATGACTCTTAGGAGAACTCATACAAATAATTGCATTATTTCTTTTCTATAGGGCAATGTCAGGACGGCATGGTAAGCACAAATTGATTGTTGACATTTTCTAGATGTTTGTAAATTATTCTTCAACTAATTATGTTATATAATTCAAAGTCAACTAAGTTCACATTCTGAATTTTCTTAATTGATCTATAAATGTATATTTCTTCTGAAGAAGAATACTTTCTTAATAATTAGAAAATAATTACATTTCATAAATCAATACTTTGTTATACTTTCTAACCTGCATGGCTGGAGAACAATAGATTTCAAAATAGATCGACATGAATGTGCATTTGGAAAATAAAGGCCAAGAATTATTTGAGTAGACCAAATATTCCTTATTCAATGTAGATGCTGATGACCTGGTTTTTGAATTCCTACGCTTCAGTAATGTAGCATTTAACTACATGTTAAATGTAGTTTAACATTTAATAGGTTGTTCTCATCAACTGTATTTCAGAACGAGATGCATTTGACACATTGTTTGACCATGCTCCAGATAAGCTCAATGTTGTGAAAAAGGTGAGTCAATTTTTTTTAACATGTGTTATTTAACTGTCTTAGAAACTCATTGAATTTAATTAGAACTAAACTTTGATGTTGCCAAGACATTCCACAGATTAGTTTTTGTTGTATGCTTTTAATTGTAATGTGTCATCCAGGTACAGAGCAAAGTAGTGTACTTTTAAAGTTCCTCAACTTGAGGCCAAAAGGATAGCCTCTTGAGGAACAATACACTACCATAAATGTACATCAAGGTGCATGGCATTCAAAAAAACCTTCACAATACCTTGAACCCAATCCCCAATTTTCACTAGCTAGGTGAGGCAGGCATCAGTTCCAAAGTTGAGAGAGCTCTGTAACCAAGAACATTGTCCCCTTCTTTAATATTCATATTTTGAGTAAATCCAAGATATGTTCACACAATACTTCTGTCATCTCACTGGATTCTGTCAATGTGGCATCTAATTTCAAATTATTTGGGCTACAAAATACCTTGCAAAAAAAGTATAAGAAAAGCTTTTCTGACCAAACACCCTGCAAAAGGAAATGGGTAACTACTATTTGGTAAGACTGCTAGAAAGCAATCCACAGATACATTAAGGGTGGGAAGTACTGACACTTTTCCAACCTGACTGCTACTATATAGAGCTGAAGGATCATTAGACAATGAAGGTCCATGATTAACCAAATAGCTCCTCTAGATCTAAAGGATATTCTTTCAAATTACAGCAGTTGAAATAATCTCTGCGTTTTGTAGAAGCGCCTAGCTGAACTGCTCTCCAAACTTTTGAGAAAATTCCCAGCAATTGGTGTTGTTTCAGTAATATCCATACCAGGTCTGTGGCTGACCATCTTAATCCATGGTGCCAACTGGCATCATCAGCCAGGAAATGAGTCAAATGAGCAAAGAACTGAGAGTAACATATTTGATTTTCAGATCACATTCCTACTTCTCTAAATAAAGGCTACTCCAGTGGGCCTCTAGTATGTGTGATTTGCAAAAAAACAACAACACCCCATACTTTATAGAAATCATGTAATCCCAAACCTACCTTCAAGTCAGGAATATTAAAATCCCAGAACCCCCAAAATCAAGGCAAATCAGCCATGAGTCAGCCATAATGTCAAACAGCTTAAGTAGGAAGGGTGCTAGGCAGTAGAATAGGCACTACAAGTTATCTCTGGTGCTGTTACATACCATAGATATGTACTCTTTCCTCCACTTATCTGTGCAGCACAGCACCTGGTCACTAATGTATTTTGGAAGATCATTCCCATTCTTCCTCCTAAAGCTTAGACTTTAGACTGGTGGAATATCCAAAATATAGCCAGGTACATCTTAGACAAGGGGACTCCCCCCCCCACATCTGTGCCCAACTAGATTTCAGCAACACACCGAGGTGTGCTTTCTCCTTCATATGTAGAGAAACATAATCATACTACACGTGGATGTGCCATTCAGCAATATCAGTTTCAGATCAAGGCCTTCTACATTCTGGTACATAGGATTTGGGCTGAGGAAATACTTGGCACCAGTTTTCCAATCTTCCCCTGGAAACTGCCCATCTCTTGCCTCCCATCATATCTCCCTCTGTATAAGTTCTTCAATTCTCTCTTGGCTTTTTGGCTTCCTATTGATCCTTCTGAATATTCACTGCAGGTACTGTATAGAAAATCGCTGTATAAAAGAGCATATTATTGAAATCTGAGAAGTTTTACCAGTTCTCCCCTCTACTTAAAATAAATATTTCATAATATAAATGCAAATGCTTTTCTGTACATTATTTCTAGTGAAAGGTGGTATAGAAAAGGAATGAAATACCAAAATTGCCATTTCACACATTTGTATTATATGATCTCCAGTTGATCTAGATCAGCACAGCTTCCTTGAAGAGAAAACAGTGGCATTCCACTTTACAACAGCTTATTTATTACAACAGGATAATGCTTTGTTTTTTAAAGTGATAAATATTTCCCAGCAATATGTAGTCATTCTTTATTTAATATTTGGGATGGAGTTCCATAGCATTTTCCTCTTTCTCAAAAGCCAACAAACAAGCGGATTTACTAAATGCTAAATTATTTTAAAGCTCAGATTGCATGTTTTATGGAACTCTTGTTTTTAAAAACCTTTAAAGCTTATGTTCTTAATTTCTAGACTCTCATTACTTTTGTGAATAAGCACCTCAATAAGCTGAATCTGGAAGTTACGGAACTAGAAACCCAGGTAGGATTGTATAGATGTATTTAAAAAAGTAGAATTGTTTCTTAACGTTATTCCAATTTGTACCATGTAATCAATGAAGGTGAAATGTATTTCAGAAGTGTCAAACTCAAGGCCTGGGGGCCAGATCCGGCCCATGGGGTGCTTAGATCTGGCCTGCAGGGCCGCCCTGAAAATAGTGAAGGACCAGCCTGCGGTGCCTCTGCCAGCGAAAACACGGCCCTCCCAAGCTCCATTTTTGCTGTTGGGGGTTGCAGGAGGCCGTCCCAGTCAAAAACTGTGCTCAGGAACCCATTTTCTCTGGCAGAGCACTTGGGCCACAGGTGCCCCTGACACAAATGATGTCAAGCTGGTCGCTACCACGCTGCCCATGCCCACCCAGCCCCCTGAGGTCAAACACAAGCCTGATGCGGTCCTCAATGAAATCGAGTTTGACACGCCTGATGTATTGGAACATTATCTTTTATTTTCTTCTCCATCCTTCACTTTTTTACAATTATATCATGGATACAAAACAAAGATCATCTTTACTATCTGAAACCATGGCTATTGATAGACATTTTTTTTAATTAAATTTGTTAGAAGGATACCATGAAATTGGGCTCTTGTTGGTTAACAAAAAACTATTACATGATATATAACAGAATGACTAAAACATTTATGGTAAGAATAGATTAAATGAAAGCTAAGCCATCCATATAAAAAAGTCAGCAAACTTTCGATATGTTTGTCGGCTAGATGACAGAATCCATCTGACCAACTATGGAACAGCTTGGGTTTTATGTAGTAATAATGGACTGAACTGTTTGATCCTCCAGATTCTGTGCACATGCCAGGAGAAAATATGTCATGATGTGTGTTTGTATTAATATTCCATAATACAGAGCACCTTGTTTTCTTCACTATCAAAAGGAAATTCATAGAATCACAAGGATCTTATTTTTGTTTGCCTTTGCTAGAAAATCCACCATATCTACACTTGATTTCTCCATAAGTCAAAAAACAATAATTGGAGTTAAAAGTTTTGAACATTCCCATGGAAAGAAAATGCCATTTTTAACCAGAGCATGAATCTATGCTGCCGAAGTTGAAAGTATCATAAAGCTACTGTGTATTGTAGGGTTTTTTTCCTGCCCTGCTTTAAAATAAAAGCAGTAAAATATTTGCCTCCTAAGAAAAAATGGTGCCGTTGATCCAATTTAGAAATCTAAAACTAGCCTCTCTTTTTGAATACCCCAATGAAAACTCCAGCAACCATATTCTATTTTGCACAGTTTTTCATTGTCTTCATTGATCCCCTCAAGTTTTCCCCATGAGACCATCTGCATGAAAACTGGTGATAGGATGAAAGTCTTGGCAGGAATTGCATTCCTTTTTCTGTGGCTTATAAAGAAATTCATATGCATTTAGGAGGAGGAGAGAAAATAAGATACTGAGGAAGATTACAATATTGCAATATTCAAATGGAAAAAGAATAATATTTCTTTGATTTGGTGCCTGACATGTCACATTGTTTACCCAATTGTCATTTTCTGACTCAAAATCTACTGGAAGTCCCCCAAAATATGCTATTGAAAATGGTGTTAGCCTTGTGCTCGCTTCGGCAGCACATATACTAAAATTGGAATGATACAGAAAATGGTGTTAGCCAAATGGAGAGGTGGATTGCATTGCCAGAAGCTAAAGGACAATAACATCTGAAAGGCAGTGTTTCAAAAAATGGGGATTTAAAGTGAAAGAGGATTTGTGGCAGAGGAATGAAATAATTAGGGTCTGACTAAAGGAGGTTAAACTGCTGATGGTAAGCATTAGAGATAGTTAGATGATGCTAAGATGAAAATGACTATGCTAATATAACATATAGTTTGAGCATTACCCTGAACCCTGGTTTATTATCTGGTCCAAACCAATTCATTGTATGCTAAAATACAACAACCGGGTTTTTTTTTCTTATTTCTGCTCCTTTTAAATTAAAGGAAAGAGCCTTCTATCTGCTCTTTCATTAAATATAGAAAAATAATAATACTTTTATTTTTAAAAAATCCCTTGATTTTTGAATAGCAGACAATTCAGTTTATAGTGAATTCAGGAAAATTCTGAAATTCTGAAAATTCTGTTAGGAAAATATGAGGAGGAAAGAACATTAGATATGTTCACCACCTTGAGTTATTTATAAAAATAATAAAAGCGGAATAAAAACAATCTAAGGCATGCCGGCAAACCTGCAGTGATTTGTCTTGTGTGTTAAAAATGCTTTCAGACAGAATAGCTGTTTGAGCAAATGGTAGCACTTGGTAATGGACCTAGGCTGATCCAGAAAGCAGGAGTGTTTCTGCTTACTATTTTATAGGAGGTATCCTGTGAAATCCAAGGCTAGTGTTTAAATTGGCAAATTTAAAAAAAACTGAGAAAAGGTGATGACAAGCCATTTTCATACCAAGCCAAGAGAATTGTATTGATGTGTCTGCAGAATTCATTTGAAATCAAATTCAGCTCAAGGGAAGCTATTTTTTTAAATTCTTTTCTAGGGATGCCACATATGTTAATCCTTTTTATGTAACGTGGACAACAGAAACTTGCTTTGTTTGAAGTCATGTAGATCAGATGTCTATAATATGATTGATCTTCCCTTGGTCAGGTACTTCAGTTCCTCTGAACCACTTACAAGCACCCGAGTCCTACAATTCTTAATGACAGGAACTTATGTGATGCATAACTGCCTATGCTTACAAAACTTTAAAATCAAGCAAATGCTTTTTTAAAATCCTGTATCTTTACAAGATTAGATCTAAAAAAGGTGTTATTTTAAAAGTTTGCAGATGGTGTATACCTGGTGCTGCTGATGGGTCTTCTTGAAGGTTATTTTGTGCCTCTTCACAGCTTTTTCCTAACTCCTGACAGTTTTGAACAAAAGGTAAACTCTTATGCATTTAAAGAAGAATTAATTTGACTATTTGTGTTTATACTGGTTGTCATCCTAAAAGAGTTCATAGCACTGCACAAAAAAAACCCTCAATAACATTTGATTTAAATAAAGATTAAATAAATGTCTCTTTTATTTTTTTCTGCTTCATTATGCTATGGTATTGGTAAACAAGTCTAGAATTGTAAGTAATTGCTTTCTCTTAATTAACCCATTAGGTACTCAATGTTTCATTTGCATTTGAGTTAATGCAAGATGGAGGGCTGGAAAAACCAAAGCCAAGGCCAGAAGGTAT
Source organism: Naja naja (assembly GCA_009733165.1). Classification (NCBI taxonomy): domain Eukaryota; kingdom Metazoa; phylum Chordata; class Lepidosauria; order Squamata; family Elapidae; genus Naja; species Naja naja. Next base: position 272,632,857 of record CM019148.1, read on the forward strand.
ATGTTGAATGTCTTGAAGATACATTTCATTGGTAAAGCCACCTAAAAGTTAGGGAAAGTTTCATGTGAAATAAATGCCTATTTTCATTTGATAATTGCCTAATTATGAGGATTAATTAATTTTCCATTAATTATTTGTTATGTTCTTAGAAACACAAACAAATGAAATTCTAATATCTTAAGTAGATATAAATCTTAAAGTTTATTTTTTTCAGCCCAGAGGAAATTTGATAGTTTCCAAATTCGATCTTTAGAATAGCTTTGATATCAATAGCAATAGCATTTAGACTTATATACCACTTCACAGCCCTTTTACAGCCCTCTCTAAGCGTTTTACAGAGTCAGCATATTGTCCCCAACAATCTGGATCTTCATTTTACCCACCTCAGAAGGATGGAAGGCTGAGTCAACCTGGTGATATTCAAACTGCCAAATCGTTGGTAGCCGGCAGTCAGCAGAAGTAGCCTGCAGTACTGCATTCTAACCACTGCATCACTGCGGCTCATGATGATTTCCAGAAACAGTATTAATGACCTTTTTTCTGTAAATACAGATTTTTATAAGACTTTTAAAAGGACATTTACTTACCAGAATGCTACCATAATCACAAGATTTCCCACCAAAGTAACAGATATAGGTAATCCTTGATTTACAATTGATTGCTTATCGACCAAAGTTCCAACAGACCTACTTGGGGTCTAATCCATATTCCAGGTTCTGATAATCCCATTACTGCACTTCAGGTGCTTGGCAACTAGGTCCTGTTGATGTCCATTTGTGGGGTGCTGAGATTATATGACTGTGTTTTACGACTGTTTTGTCAAAAGCAGTTCTGGTTTTTTAGTAGTGTTGATTCACTTAAAAACTGTGGCATTTGCTTAACAACTGCAGCGTTTGTTTAATGACTGCACAACAAAGGTCATAAAATTAGATTGGTCACATGACCAACCTGCTTTACAGATATCATGACTTGATTGTTGGGCAGACTCTTATGGTAGTAACTTGAGGATAACCTGTACATTCAGAATGTAGGTGATTGAAATAATTATTTTCCTGAATCTGGCAAGAGCTCCATTGATGGATTTGATGCCAAACAGATACGTGGCAAGGGTAATTCCTGAAATTGCATTTTTGGGGCGGGGGCTGTTCGTCTCATCCTTGTGCATCTCTAATGAAATCACATTCAGGGTTGTGGGATTCTATGATGTTTAACATCAGCTCAGGTTAGGATTCAGTGACTTTGTTGGTAGCCATGGAAATGTTACTAATAATTTGCCAGCAAGTCCAGATATAGAATAGGGCATACCTTGAATTGACTGTTTCTCATTTGGGCATGGCTGCTTGTAGAAAGGGGGCAAGAAAGGACAAGTGACAAAATGTGCATCACTTACATTGATCTACTTCCTCTTTTTTGTCTTAGGTATAACTTACAATAATTCATTCCATTTTCTTGGCAAATACAATTACATGTCATCTAGGGTTTACTATTTTAATGCTCTTGACCCTTAATCACTTTTTCCTTTAATGGGGTGGGATTGGATTTTTTAAATTGCCCTAAAAACAACAAGTAATAGAAGAGCTGTGAGTTAAGATTGGCAGGGGCTACTTTGTGTTATCTATCTGCTTATGGATTCAAGTTTTACCTTGTGGCATCAGTCCAACTGAGTGAAGATAGAGTGGGAATTGTAGAATTGAGTGGGAAGACAGAGTGGGAATTTAGGCTGAAAATGGAAACACCATGATCCCCTATCCCTTATGGCCCATTAATGTTATTACAGCATTTCAGTTTTTCAGGTATTTATTGCTTAGAGAAATGGTTGATTTTTTTCCCTCTGGTATAAATCAGACATTTCAGCATTCATGTACAATTATTAACATGCTTAATATGAAATTTCCTGCTAAATATGAATGGAAAAATACATCTGTTTTATATGTTGTTACATCTAGGCACAATGCCTATGCTTAGATTTTCCAACAAGTACTGAAAAGCATTTTAATAATTGTGAAGTGCACATAAAATAGCTGTTAAATTCTTCCCTTGTTTTTCTGAATGAAAAATAGTTAGGAACAAGAACAGAATAAGAAATTGCATATCAAATCTTTTGTCTATAAATAAAATGGGCACCTTTGTCACCAATGAAATAAAATGTTCCACTCCCAGCTTTCAAGCAGCTTTAAAGAGGCAAATTCTGTAACATTCAGCATAAGTTTTTTCCCTGAGTGCTGTGTAAAAATTATTTATTTTTACTGCCACTCCATATCTAGCAATATCTTTCCTCAAAGCTGTAATGTTATCCTTTCTACCAAGAATGACTCACAAAAGCAGAGCCCTTGGCCTTTTGGACTGGTAGGATTTTTAAGAGTGTGTTGGCCGTTCTTATAGGAGGGTGCCCTTCACAAGTTGAAATTGTTGGCATAAACAGTTAAAAAGCTGTGTGGATATGTGTGTGTCCAAACTATTAAATATGTGCTTCTAGTTTGGCTTACATGCGACCTTTTTATGTCAGGCTAAGCCCAAGAATGACAAGGAGCGATTCAGCCAGAATTTAGTTCTTGGTTACCTCCAACAAAATAGACAGAATCTTGCCAGATTCTACTCTCGCCATAACAAATATACCCCGGAGGATTCTAGGGAGTGGCTATTCTAACTCTCTTCCTCTGTCACTAACCAATTCCAGGCTGTGTTGTCTCACCCCCACCCCACTTCCTGGGAAACTGCTGCTTCACGGTAGTCCATTAGACCAGCTCCCCCTTCATGGGCACCAATTCTCAAAGATAGGCATTGCACTGTTCTTCACACATTCATTCTCATTTTTATGGGGAACAGAAGCATTTAGGGAGGGGGAGGGGATGAGGAATGCTGAAATGCATTTTTGCTTTGGAGCATTTCATCCTACCATTTCTCTTTAAGAAAATGATGATTAAAAGAAAAAGATAATCTGATAATGCAGAAAGCCTGACAGGCATAACAAATGGTCAAGGGAGGGCACATTGAAGTCTACACAAGTTGCCCTTGGGATCTCATTGTCAATGTTTTGAAATAACCAATAATTAAATAACCTGAAGCTATAAAGGTCGTTTAACAAACTATTTTAAAATGCCTTCCATGCACATACAACTGACAGAATAAATCAAAAGTTGTATTAATTTGTATTTCTTGTAAACACATAAGGGGTCTCAAAAGCAATCACAGGCAGCAGATCCAGTCTCATATTCAGTTCTTCTTAATATCTTAATATGGAATGTATTTGCCAAAGACAACACACAATAAATTAGAATATTTCCCTAGTACCAGCCTGATGCATAGTGTGGATATGTTGCAGTGTGCATGGAGCCCTAAGAGGGAAAATATATAATGGTGGTCTTTAAAATAGCATTTGCTTTTCAATGCTTGCCCAGAAAGTGCTCTGATGGAATTGGATGGAAAGTTCCAGAATACTTAGTTAGCCCTGGACCATTTCTGGGAATTTGGGAAGTGGTCAGCCTACTCATCATGAGGGTATGAGGCTGGAGTAGACCCAGGCTAGAGTAAAACCAAAAATAAACTAAAACCAGGTGTTATCCTTGAGGAGCCCTGGTGGTACAGTGGTTAAAGTGCAATATTGCAAGCTAACTCTGCCCACAGCCTGGAGTTCAATCCTGATGGGGCTCAAGGTTGACTAAGCCTTCCATCCATTTGAGGCTGCTAAAATGAGGACCCAGATTGTGTGGGGCAATATGCAAATAATGCTTCTGCACTGTAAACTGCCAAAAGAGTGCTGTAAATTGTTATGGGCCAGTATATAAGCCTAAATGCTATTGCTCTTCCACTCAAAATATCCAAAGTTTAAACACTTTCTCTTGTTTGGTTTCTGAAAAAGCACTCAATCTTGAGTACAGTAATTGGAAACATTATTGAATTTTTGTTTAAATGTTTAAAATACCTCTTCTTGGTTTTAATGCTACCTGTGTTTTTGACAGCAAATCCAGTTGAATTTGGTCTAACTAAGCTTTGGGCAGACCTAGTTAGTTCTTGCTTGGGAGATCAATAAGAAATTCCAGAGCTGTAGGTGAAACTGGCACAATGAGACATTACATTCCTGGAGGAATGTAAACTGCCTCTATATGGTTTGCCAAGAGACTTACCCTGAAGGCAGCGGTGCGATTTGCAGAGTCAGTGCTGCAATCATTCTTGAAAAGTAAATCGTTATAGCAATAGCAATAGCACTTAGACTTATATACTGCTTTACAGTGCTTTACAGCCCTCTCTAAGCAGTTTACAGGGTCAGTATATTGCCCTTAACAATCTGGATCCTCATTTTACCCACCTCGGAAGGATGGAAGGCTGAGTCAACCTTGAGTCTGGTGGGATATGAACTGCAAAATTGTAGGCAGCTGACTGCAGCAGAAGTAGCTTGCAGTACTGCACTCTAACCACTGCGCCACTCCTCCTCCTCCTCATACTATCAGTATGCTACCCTAAAGAGCACAAAAGGACTTGCTAGAGCAGTTGTCTCATCTTAGTCAAAAAGTCCTCCTAGGCCACACAAGCCTGGGAAATGTTTGGGCTTCTAGGTTTTCAGCTTCAGCTGTACTAACCAAATCAGAGCTACAGAACAACTTGACCAACTGAGTCTAACACGTCTTTTGAACCACTTGTAGCCTGTCAAGTGCCTAATCACCCCATATGCTTGTAAACCCACGTGAGCAGCAAAACCAGAAGGTCTATCGCCCACTTAGTGAGCCATAATTAGATAGTGGGTGGGTTGTATTTGGTTTCATGGGTCCAAAGCTGCATAGGCCTGTTCCAAAGGTATGCACTTGTCACTTGTAGCAAGCTTTTATTATAATCCTGTAGGTTGACTGCTAAAACTCTATTAAAATCAAATAGCTTTCAGTACTCTTACTACATAGAAGAACTGCAGTCTTGGCTTATAAATGTGACTGCCTTTTAATTTGCTCACGGTGATTTCAGGTTATTTAAAAAGCTCACCTTTCCTTCCTTCCCCCACTTCTCTGTCTTTTTAGACATTGTCAACTGTGACTTGAAGTCAACACTGAGAGTGCTCTACAATCTGTTCACCAAATACAGAAACTTGGAATGAAGAAAAGCACATCAGGAAGCCATAGGTGGCAAAATTGGAACCAAACAAACCAACAAAAAAGCTCTCCTTTCTTTGCAGTCATTCTCAATTTACACTACGCTTTTTGAAAAGAGAGGGCACTGTTTCTTGGAATGTTCTTTGTTGTTAAATTTAAATATTAGGACAGTTTGAATTCAGAAATATTAGAAAGTGTAATCTGCTGGAAGGTAATAGGTTTGATTGGCAAAAAGCAGGTTGCTACATGAATTAACTCTTGGTTTTAACTGTCTTTTAATTTCTTAGAGAACACCAGGCACAAATCCTGATCCACAACCAAGCTAAGCTAAATTACTGCCAAACAGAAATAGGAATCTGCTCCAATGAGCTATTTGGAGAAAACGTCATGCACACTGTTTTTATATATCTGTGGAGGGTCTGTTTCATTTGCCCAAGCTTCTCTAGTGCTTCTCCCTTTCATCACAGGGTTTCTCCCTGCCACATTAAGGACATAATTGGAAACCCAGACTCTGACTGCATTGGGCTTTTTCATCAGTACTGGAGCTAAAACAGTTCTAGTCTATACTGTTTTTCCCTACACTATTATGACCGATAGGAACAATGCCTCCCTTTCTTATAGCAGCACCCAAAAACTTTTAGCATTCATGCCACAAATCGCATGGTCCATGGAATGATATAAGTTGAAATTTGTCAGTTTAATTAATTTATGGATTCTATTGTATATTCTCTCTCTCTCTCTCTGTCTCTTTCTCTCTCTCTCTCTCTCTCCCCTCTACATGTTGAATGTTTATTTGGGGCAAATGATTCATTTTATTTATGATTCAAGGGCATGAGGGAAAGGAGGAAGGGGAAAGAGAGAGAGAGAGAGAGAGAGAGAGAAAGACCATGTATAGTTTGATGATGCAAATAAAACAACTTGTGTCACTAAAAGGGGCCAACTTTTTGTTCCCATTATATACATTCCACATATTTTTTCATTCCCATAAAGTCTGCATGAATATATGCAACTGTGCACTTAAAATAACATACAGTATAGTATCTTTGGTGATAAAATACTCTTGTTTACTTGCAAAGACTAAGGTACGAAATATGTACATACTTTAAAAGTGTGGAAAATATACAGCAAGAAAGTCAGTACGGTGCTATAAACGTTGGAAATATAACGGGGGTTAGTTCTGCCAGGGTACTGAAAGAAAATAAAAATAAGCTTTGTTTACTTAATGATAATGAAAAGGAAAGAATATAATTGATAATAGGTTTAAAGAAATACAAAAGAAATAACAAAAACACAGAAAGAGAAGTGTTTATGTTTAACTTGTTTTCTGAATACCTCAGATGAATGAGAAATTCTAAACCTTTACAGAAAATCAGACAATGCTATACTGTTGGTTTTGAGCAACAGAATTAGCTTGTATACAGATAAAGTATAAATTTTTAGTATAATATATTTTTATTCAACTTGATTTACACTTATTTTGTACTGAAATTTTAGAGCAGTTTAAAAATGTATGGAAAATGATAAACTTAAATGTAAAATAATAATCTACATATTTTATAAAGTTAGATTCTGATTTTAAATAGATCTTTCATTTAGGGTCTTTAGGTATTACACATTAACTTTGTTTTTGTAGTTCAAAGGAAATTGTTCACGTGATATATGGTCATGCCTTTTGCCTTCTAGAAGCTGAGACAGTGCTATAAGTATTCAGTGGCCCAGATCCAATTTCATCCAAAACTTCACCTGTAGTAAATTTGCAATGAGGTATTTTATAGGGTTTATATATTGCTCAAATTAATGTAAGAATTGTCTTTGAGGAGTTATATGCCCTAGTAAAACCTTTGTTCATATATTCGAATGTGATTTGTTACACGTCATTTTTCCTTGTATGAGGGTTGTGATATAGATGATATATAAAATGAATCTACATTATTTTATATGTTCAAAGGGACTAGTTCTCTGTGAATTCTTGATCTTTGAACTTTGCCCATTGTCAAGAGGCAGGATTTTATGTTTAAGGTTCAGAGATATTAAGTAGACCCTAGCTCAGAAAGTGACCATTCTCTAAAATTCTTTTGGATTATTGGATTCCGGATTTATGTTCAGTTTGGTTTAACCTCCTTGACCAGCAACATATTTCGCCATGTGCAGAAGCTCCAGGGAAAAGCTAGATGCTTGACTGCTTACATTGCAAAATCAAAGTTAATATTGTGAAGGGGAGAAGGTTGGAATAGTTGCTGATTGCCAAGAAAAGCAACAATTCCTCAAGTCATTATTTATGCTAAGTAAGGAGGAGGGGGAAGTTGCATCATGCCAACCATTTATGATCCTTTTTTTAAAAGAGAAAAAAGCACAACACTGACAAGCTTGAATTCTTGTAGCCAATCTAGCCAACTTACACAAAATACACAAAAAACAAGTAATTTTAAAAAAAAATCTCTCATTATAGGATAACATATCCAATGTAAAGATGAAACAATAAGCATCCCTTGTTACTGGGTACAACTTAACTGTTTAGTTTTATAAATAAGATTTGTGTTTTATCCACTAAAGGGACAAATTCTTGAAAAATATATAATTAGTCAAACAAAAAGTAAAGCAAGCAAAATTGAACACACACCCCCCCCAAAATAGTATCTTTCCATTTCTAATCAGGCCACGTAGAAACCAGATGGTGTGTGTATGTGTGGAAAAAGTATTATATTGTAATTTGAGTTTCTAAGTGAAAGCAGAACTTTCAGTTGTGCGGAGTTGCAGCAGCTTAATCTACATATATGTTAGATTTAAAAAGTGAATTCAACCCACTCTATTCATGTAGTTTGTTTTCCCAGATATATTTCTGAAGAGGTTTTGTCAGTTGTATCTCTGAAAGGAGAATACATAGCACAAATACACATGGTTTCTCATCAGACAAGAGTTACATTTTTTTTCTTGGTTCAGGATGATGGGCTAGATATATAGCTGCATGTTCTTGGCAAACAAGCCCCTGTGATATGGGAGGGAGGAAGCCTATATATCTATAATATCCATGCTTGAATATCCCGAGTGCATTGCCTAACTTTAAAGTGCTTTCTGAAAATTGTGATTTTGTTAATTGTGTTTTTTTATGAACTTGTCAAACCACAAAATGAAGTTTTTGAAGTGCATTTTGATCAAAATTACAAACTAGGTATTTGATCAACAAATGACTCATGAATACTGAGTTGCTTTCATTTTCAAATGTACAAATGGTTGACAATTGAAGGTGCTTTCTGTGATTTTGCAGAATGCGTAGATATATTTCTAGCAAGTTATGTTTTTACTGAAGAGCAATTTCTATATTATAAATATATATATATTATGAACATGCAGTTGTTTGATAATATTCATACCCAAGCATTTCACAGCTTACATAAATGGAACTTTTCTTATATTTCTCATGCAGATATATCATCGCTATGAAGCTAATATGCAACAGAATCTATAGATTATATCTAATATTTATTGCATTTGAAAAAATATCGGAAAAATATATTATTATGCTAACAGCTTCATTTCTGTATCAAATATAGTTTTCGGATCTATTAAAATTCGTGTTTACCTAAATGCATACATTTGCCATGTTTCTCTGATAATTGAAGATCTGTTTTATATAGGATCTGTCCCTTTGATTGTTATTGAAGTTAAGGAAAGCTTTTGGGTCAACCCTGCCTAACCTATAATATCAATTATCTTTCTTGCTGTTCAGAGAAATAAATATATTAAAAATAGTGTACTTATATGTAGGATTAGCAGACTTTCTGGATTTTGAAAACCACAGGTCTAGAGGCTGATGGAAGAAAGGGAGGATCAAATAAGAACCACTGCAGTACTGTAAATGACGATGGACTTTTTGGTTGTGTTTGAAGCTTCTCTTTCTTACTTAGTGAACTCCATGCCTATGGGACCATGTCTAGCTTCTGTGGACTCATAGCTTACGAAGTACAGATTTTTGAACAGGTGCCTCTGTGCGGAAGGATAATCCATGAACGCCACAGTTTGCACATTCCTATCACTTTGAAAATGTGATTGCTCTTTGTTGCTCTCTGAGCTTTGTTGTTTTCTTGCAGACGTTTCATTACCCAAACTAGGTAACGTCATCAGTGCTAGTAAGGAGTGCAGTGTGCTATCAGCTTTAAATTGTGGTGTCTTGCCTCTGAGTGTGGTTAATGAAATGTCTGCAAGAAAACACAAAAGCTCAGAGAGCACCAAGGACCCCTCATGCCAACCCTGAACTACAAATATTCTCCTTTATTAATAAGATTGCTATTGTTGCACAGTTAATAGTGGCCATGTATTTACACATAGTATTAGGAAGATCAGAATTTAAATCCTAAAAATCTAGAGTTAAATTCAATGTGTGAACAGGTTTCTGTGCACAAGATAGTCTCATCTCTCACTTTTGCTCTTGTGATGAAATCTGCTGCACTGCTTTCAGAAATTCTTTGCTGCAGATTCTCTGATTGTTTGTGGGTGGGAGGAATGTTTTCAGCCAATGATAATGGGAGTGAAGAGTCAGAGATCAGAGCAACACTGTGAAAGTGCCCTTGACACCCAAGGCTGAGAAATGAGTGTCAAAAAGTCTGTTATCACATTAGGGCAGAGGAGACACTAGAACTGAATAAATATAGCTAGATTCCTAGATTCTGCAGTAGCTGATTTTCACAATAAGGGCTTCTTTGGCATCTGCAGTAAAGTCAGCTTATCTGTTTGAGTCGTGTGCTTGACTCCCCTGCTGCTATTTTCATTTATCTAATGCCCATTGTCTGAAAAAAAATGAAATTTTGTAAGCAAGTTCAGTCAGACCCAGTACTGAGGTAACATTGACCTTGATGATCTCTAGTAGGTTTGGAACGGGTTGGTACATCCATCCTGGCCCTCCTTAATTTCAGTAGCCTTCACTGCTACCTCCAGCACAAGGGATTGGGAGTAAAAAGTACTGCATTATAGCGGTTCTCCTTTTTCTAGGGCTGGTTCCAATCAATGGTATTGGGAGTATAGAAGTTAAACCTGAGACCTCTGCTCTGTGGCAGGCCTCAGGGCTTTTCTCTCCCCCCACTCCTATTTAATATCTATCAGAAGCCACTAGGTGAGTTCATGCCATTTTGGGTTTCATATTATCAATATGATAATGATAGTTAATTATATCTTTCAACCTCAGGCCAACCTAGTGATTCTGCTGTCATCCTTTCCCAGTGGCCTCCACCCAGCATCTGAAGACTGTGGGGATCTGGATGGGAGAAATAGGCTTTGGCTCTGCCCTGGCAAGACTAAGTGGCTATTGGGTTTAAGCCCCTAAATCTGGATGTTTCCTGTCTTTAACTCTGCCTGGCAATGCATTTCCCCAGATGGATTAGTTCAGGGTCCTTTTGGATTCAGCTAGGGAGATGTTTTCACAGTTTTGTCTTCTGCAACAGCTATACTCATTTTTGGATCACAGTGACTCATGCCTTTGTTGCTTCCTATGTAGCATAAGGGACCACCCTTGAAGAATTTTCCACAGCTGCAGCTGGTCTGGAATGCAGTGGCACAATTAAATTTGGTGTTTCTTATTATACCTATATAATACCGCTGCTGTGCAAAATGCACTGGTTTTGAGAAGGCTATTGTATACAACGCTTGGTGCTTGCTATCACCTACAAAGCCCTACATTTGCTATTTGCAGAATCACCTCTTGTTTCTGCACACCCCATCAGATCTGACAGGGAGGATGGGCTCCAAGTCTCTTTCATCAAGCGGTGTCATCTTTTTGGACCCAGGAGCTATGCCTTCCATCTGGTAGTGCCTCTCCTATGGAACAGCATCCCTGCAGAGGCCCAGATGGTTCCAACTCTGTTAGCTTTTTGTAAGGCAGCGAAGACCAGGCTGTTTCCCCAGGCGTTTGGGCTAGGTTAGGCGAGCTCTGCTGGTAATGCTGCTTTTATGACTTGGGTTTATTGTTTTAAGCTCAGGTGTTGTGGCTGTGTTGTTTTAACTTTGTTGGCAGCCCAGAGTTATTAGTGCAAGAATAAATAACTAAATCAGATAGGCTAAAGAAACTTCCTGGCAAGAATATTGTTCCAGTTTGAAAGCAATCCTGAACATCTCTGCTACTATAATCTTGGCTGGGATTGAGAACTAAGCCAAATTATTTCTGGCTCAGCTGGAATGTGTTTGAAACTGCTGTAAACCTAACCTTTTCTTTAAAATGCTACAGCTCGATTAAAGCTTCTGTACAGCCTCAAACCTCCACCCAACGGTTGGGCTTGAACAGCCTTTGCAGATCTTTTGAAGAGAAGGGTGACTTGATAGCTGGGCACCTCCCCCTCAGAATATCCACTCAAGACTATTTTACAAGACGAATGTAACCAACCTGAGGAGAGTTGCATAAACTTCATTTTATCATTTTGTGTGGAAAGTGAGTTCAGAGTATTTTGATTGAGGGCAGTGACTGTTCATTCTGCCTCAGTCTTGTAAAGTTGGCAGAACCTGCTTTTGAGGATTGGGGATGAAAAATTGGAACAGTATAGAAATGCCCTAAATTAGCAGAGTTACGGGTTTGTGTATTTATCCTATTTTTCCAACTGTTGTTCTTCTGCCACAATAATTTGCCACCACTGTAAGTTCATCTTGTGGTAGAGATATAGAGATATAGAGAGAGATTGGTAGGTAGGTAAGTAGGTAGAAGTAGATATAGATGAGAGAGAAAGATACATACACACACACAAACACTAGTAGGGATTTTGGTACAGCAAGCTTATGAGCCTGATTTGCTAATCAATTATGGTTTCATATATATTAAGGTAAAAGACAATCAGTCTTGGACTATTTTAAAAACTGACCTTTTGATTGATGTTCCAAATTATTCTTCTTGATCCTTCTCAGCCTTTTATTTGTTCAGCATTAGCTTGCTACATTGCAAAATGATGCTTGTATTTCATGACAGTAGCCAGAATGTTGTGTGTGTTTTGAAAACACATTATGGCAAACCTTCGGTTGTGGTTTCTTTTGATGTAGCTTCCTCACCAAAAGTGTTTGTTAAAATTGTAAGAAACAAATCACATTGATTTAACTAAGTTTCTTTCCAAATATCAATATATAGGGTTTGTTGTATAAAAACTTTAAACACCATAGCATGTAACAGCTGTCGTTGTGGGGTTTTTTATGGGCTGTCCTTTCCTATTACAGGTAAACTAGCATACCTAAATGCTTCCATTCTTTCAGAAGTCATCTAATGAGGCTGAGAGGTTAGAATCAGGAATTTGAAGCAAGTACTTAACATCCCCTCCTGTGCACTAGGTGGGGTATAATCAATAAGCATTTAACCCACTAAACTAAACTAGCAAGCACTGTGTGGTAACTGCTGCTACTGTGTATGTGTGTTAATTTAATACTTGTTTGAAGTCAATTACAAATTGGCAAAATTCTTCTAACTCTAGATTTCAATACATTTTGAAATTCGTTTGATGTGAGGAGGATAGGAAATGGGCTGGTGTTGGAAATGCATTCAGTGAATAACGTGAGAACTGCAAGAAATATTTCCTATAATGTTCATGATCTTTTAAAACCTCCTGGTCCTATGCAGTTTTAATTTTTATAAATTATTCTCTGTCATCCAGATAATTTAAAATGGTGCTTTTCAATTATTCTGTCTAATAAATCAGTTCACCTTCAATTGCTACTTGAGTAACATTTTTTTAATCTGTTATATGTACTGTGAAGCAATCAATGTCTTTTGAAGACTATTTCAGCATACATAATAATCATAATCTAGTAATTGTAATTGGTTATGTGTGAAATTATTCATAGGAAAAAATAGTTATTTAGTACATCTTTCTGGAATAAAATGTGTGGTTCTTATTTAATAGAATATTAATAACTAATGTAAAAATAGCTAACGTTGCTCCAGATCTAACCCTTTCCCCATACTCAAGCCTGCTTGAGATTTTTCTTAAAGACTGGATCATTTGTGCCACATAGCAACTTTTTTCTTGTTTAAACAAGAAAAGGTTCCAAGATGATGTGTTAAATGATACGGAATATGTGTTCAAAGAGAGCAAAGAAATTTGACTGGATGTTCCTTAGGATTTGAAGATGATGTGATCTGGGAAAATGCATGATTGAGATTTTGCCTTGCGTTGCTTTATTAAACTAAAAAAGCCTAAAGTAAATTTTTTAAGAAGTATAACTTTTTCTGGGATATCTATAAATACCCCAAAAGGAGGCTGAAGAGAAAATTAGACTTGGTAATGCATATCCTTCCAGAGGTAACAGTAAAAGAGAAATAGTGAACATGAGCATATTTTGTCTCCTAACTATCATCTACAGGTTTTGGTATCTTGGAATGAACATCTCCCATTTCATATTATTGGTGATATTTTTGAGCTACCAACCTTGGTCATTGCTGAGCTACAATTCATCACAATGTATGCAATTGAAGCTTTTAAAAATGTATTCTGTAGATTTTTTTAAATTGGCATTCATGATGGATCTCCCATATCCAGATAAGTTTATATGGAATGTTATGCTTTTTACACTCTTTATGGAAATTGTACCTTCCAGGATTTCCAACAATAACTAAGTTGTTGTTGGAACTGCTTTCTATTCTTTCTAGTTTGACTAACAACTTAGTTTGGAAGAAACCTAGTGACTATTGTAGCTAATGCTGTAAATGCATGGCTTTGAGGCAAGAAGTTAATGAGCATATGGTTCAACATTTGAAATGATCAGAAGTGTATCAGTTTAAATATGCCACTAAGAGTTCTATCAATATTGGATTTTTTCAATGCATATCCTTTACGGTGCCACTATGAAGGTTAATAAATAACAAGCAAAAGAAATTAGATGCATAACATAGGAAACAGAGAAGAAAACATAGCTAAATCTAGTTTCCACTAGCACAATTTCTAGTTCTTACATTTTCTATCATTCCAACTACCCTTCCTTCCATTGTGTCCACAAAATTGCCTTTTGTTTTTAATTCTTATTTGTAAATTGGAAAGGATGCTTGAGAAGCCCTTCTTTACTTCCAATGAATAAGAGCCACAGAAGGCACATGGCTTGAGTTCAGTGGCAAAATGCAAGCTTTGTAAGTAAAAGGTCAGAAGCAAGAGTTGGCAGGGGTCGTTTAAGCCCTCAATCCAACCGGCTGCTCAGGGCAGGGATCCAAATTAAAGCATTCCCGGCAGATGGCTGTCCAGCCTTTGCTTAAGAACATCCAGTGAAGGGAAGTCCACCACCTGCCTGGATAATTAGTTCTATTGTCAGATTGTTTGGGGAGATATATTTTTTTCTAACATTCAACTAGGCCTATAGTCTGCATATTCTGTACTCTGGAATACTGAAGAACCCACCTTTTTTTCTCCCCATGAGATCTGTTAATCAATTCCATGCATATACTAAGATCATCAATGGTAGAAGCTGGGTTTGTGTGATATGTTATGCTAAAACCAAACAAACGTCTTTACAGTTTGGTGTAATGATTGGACCAGATCTATGTGATCAGTTCTTGGACAGTAGGAATTTAAACCCTTCTCAGATGCAATTTTAGAAATACCCTCCTTTCTTCATCTCCCCTTTTCCCATATATCAGAAAGTTATGAAGAACAATAGGATAAAAATATTCTGGTTGATGCTTTTGAAAAATGGCTGCATTGAGGATGGTATTCAAAGGGATGTGATTTGTGGGAGATCATCTTAAACTCTCCTTTTTATGTTACAATATTGACCATGACACCCCTGATCTTTTGTATATTTTTAAAACCTGAATTCTGTTTATTAATCATACCATTAACAGTACTATATATTTTAGTCCCTTTGAAGTTGAGGGAAAAAAGGGACATAAAATTTTCTAGATATCGAATTGTATGCATCAGACATGCAATTCAATCTGTTGAACATACTGTCTTTTTAGCATTCTAGTAATAATTCTGATTTACATCTTAAGTTATGGTGTCCAAATTGTTTGTCCATCTTTCTCACACACGTTGTGTGCATAAACATACATATCACTCTACTTCACTAGTTAGTTTTAATTAACTTGGCCTGGACACAAGCACTTTTTACAAACAAAAGCTATTAGACAAATTGTAGCTTTCCATGGAGTTTTATGAGCTCTTGTTGGAAACATACAGAAACAGAACTGAAAACATGAGGCCACAACAGACAGTGTTGCCATTTGATTCCATGACCATGCCCCTAATCAAAACCAGCAGCATAATTCTCTATTTTAGTGATCAAGTTGCCACAAACATATTTCCCACTCACTAAAAATAGAAAACTGAACTGAAATGAAAAAGAATATGAAATGAAAAAAAAAATTTTTCAGAACAACTTCAATATAATGGATTTGTTTGGTCCAGTTATATTATTTGTATGTAATCTGTTAGGTACAAAAGGAAAAAGGAAATTGAGAAGTGGTTACGGATAGAATTAAATGCCTTCCTCTGGTGACTTACATAATAACTGGCTAACTACTGAAGCTGGGCTGGAACAAAAATGTTTTTTATTTAAATCAGGGACACCATGGCTTGATACCCCTCTGTTACAAATGTCCCTTCCATTACATCTCTGAATCAATGTGTGCTTGTGTTGGTCTTGCATTTTTCTGCTTTAATGCTAGGTAAAGAAACTAGGAATAGTTTGGATACCAGAAAAACTAAAGAAATCAGGCATTAAAACAGCAAATAGTCAAAAAGTTGTTTTTCCTTATGGCTAATTAAATACTTCAGCAGGGGTCTCTGCAATGAAATCTAAATCTTGTCTTGGAATCTATTCTTGGAGAATTAAACCTAGTACTAATTATGGCTCTGTTGGCGAAAGTTTTATCTCCTTTTTCACACACGTATCCATAGCAAAGTACAGTAAATCAGTATTTTTTAACCTGTATTTTTTAACAGATCTCGGGGGGGTTACAATGTCATCATGACGTAGGGGGGTCTACAAAGACTTGAAGAAATGTGATTTAATTCTTAAGTCTTGGTGGTCCGTGGCCATAAAAGGTATTTAAAGGGAGTCCATGGTGAAGAAAAGATTGAGAACCACTGCAGTAAGTCATTGTCTAATGTCATTCTAAAAGATTGTTCTCATGAAGCTTGTGGTAGAAAAAGAAATATAGTTGACACTCCTCTTCGGACATGATAGTACTTCCAACTATTTCAGGATATTAAACTTCAGATGGCAAACCATGATGTCCTTGGGGCCAGTATACATTAAGTATGTTTTCATTAAAAAAAATACCTGTCTCTTTCCCCTCTTTTTAAAATATGCCAGGCTTGAAGTTAAGGGTTGGGTTTGTTTCATTTTTTGGTACAGTAAAAGGTAAGAAGAACTAATGTATTAGCACATCATCCTTGAAATGGGCCTTAAACTAAATATCGACTATGCTTTTCCAAATGATAATATGTCACAAGAAGTGAAAGAAACTACTTTCCGAATGGTAGTTGAAGATTGCTAGCTATAATTAAAAAAGCAACTTATTTTAGGCTGTCATTTTGGATATGTAAGCATTTAGAAAACACTATTGTTGCCTCATTCCTCTTTTAATTGTCCTATTGTGCTAACCATTTTTAAGAGCAGCATTGTGTCACTGATATTTAAGCAAAGCTCCCAGTTTAAATCCATGATTAATCCAAATGACTCACAGGACAGAGTATATTGATTGATTTTTTTCAACTCACATCAGATTTGGGGATGTTATTCACATCTACCTGAAAGAGAAATCTGATTCTTAGCATTCAGATTCTGAGAATCTCAGGCTTTGTACAAAGGAAGATCTGCAGGAAGGAATATTTTTTAGCTGTTCTATCAGCCTCCAATCCAAAATATCTGCTGGCTTAAAATAAGGACTACTGTAAATCTTCATTCCTGAACCCGGGAACAGCCTTGAATTTAGTGAGATTTACATCTCAGTGGGATATATTGTACTCAGGGTAACTATTCTCCCATGTTATAGTATTAAAAATGGGTGTCTTTTTTGTCTATCCTAAGTGAAGAGGAAAAATTTCCTTTGGCAAAAGGAAATGAAACTGCCATGTTGAATGTGAAAAGCAGGTTAAATATATAATTCTACAAAAATGTCTTCAAAAAGATACACTATTTTTTTTAAAAATGTATCTCATCTCCCTCTTACATCCTGTCTTGGGACTGACTGAACCCCCAAACCTCTTATTTTTCCTATCCTCATCAATGTTTTTAAAGGTTTTTGATCTTATGCAGGTTGGATTTCATTCAGGGATTGACTTTTCAATGGCAAATATCTTGCTGTGCATTTAAAATTAGGTTTTCATGCAATAGAGTTGTGCTTAAACTCAATGTATTCTCTATAAAAGAAAATATCCTAACCAATCAATCAAACCCAAAAGTTCAACACAGTTGCTTCAGAGTATGCTGTACTGATATATTTACCTCTGCCTTCATGCATGTCCTTGCACTGATACTGATATAAATAGTGCCTAAAGCTCAAGCCACTTTTTAAAAGATCTTTTTTTTTAAATGCACAATCCTGGTACCCAATGGAAGTGCCCCATTGACTTTCAAAATATCAGCAACATTCCACTATGTCAAGCGGTTTGAGATGGCAGACAATCAACACTTGCAATCAAAAACATTTTGTTCCGTTGCCACAGGGAAGGAAGACCACCTGTTTTTCTCCTTGAGGACTGTGAGTCACGTCCCCAAAACTGGGCAGAGCCAGCACAAGGTTAAAGTGTCTAAATCATCTTGCTCTGATTATGCCTGACGTATTTAATGATTGTATTTTATTGTTTTCAAAAGTATAGTCCGCGTTGGCAACAACCTTGGGAGAATTGTATTCAAGGCTTGGGGAGGAGGTGCATACAATTGGGGCGGGGAGATCTTGGTTAGCTTCAGGTCATGCTCTCCTACTCTAATAAAAGCAATTTTCTGAATTTAAGTAATGAAAATTGGGAGAGATGAGAGGCAAAGGATAGAAAAACCACATCTTTGTGTATTTTCTGAGAGGGAAAATGCTGCTGTTTCTTGTTTGTACTAATGCCGAGGAGTTTAATGAACTGTTCATGAGAATACTTGGCAAATGACCACATTCTTATGGCAAAACTGTTGCTGAGAGGTTGAATAGAACATGGGAGACATGAAAAGCAAAGATGGAGGGGCGTTCTAGGATGCCCTGAAAATGATCCAAATCTTCCTTTAAAATGCCCAGTCTGTGGGTGGAAATCTCATTTACTTTGGAAGTGCACTTAGAAAAACAAATGGCTGCTGTTGTTTTTCTGCCATTCCTCCCCCCACCCCCATGCAAAGTTTCTCAACCTCAGCAACTTCAAGATGTGTGGACTTCAACTCCCAGAATTCTCCAGTCAATCATGCTGGCTGGGAAATCCTGAGAAATGAAGTGCACATGGCTTAAATTGCTATGGTTGAGAAATGCTGCCTTCATATCTAAGGCTACTTTTTTTCCAAATGAAACCAGACTGTATACACAAAGAGTGATGGTTTACTGTACTGCAAATTCTTTCCATTTTTTGTGTGCAAGGATCCTTTTTAAAGCTTCAAAATGACTATGAAGTATACCATTTTCACTCATTCAGACAAACCCAAGACATACTATCATTGCATAGCTCCAGTCCAGTGACCATGTTCAGCAACATCTTTCAGAAATTAAATTGTGCCCCCATCCTTTTTGATTTTTCATAAGGCCCTCAAAACCTCGTTATGCTGTGAGGCCTGGGGCTCCCAGGGGACTAGAGTTTTGTCCCAATAATTTCATTGCTGAGGGAACCATTTTTCTACTCCCTTCACTCTTTTTTTGTTTTATGCTTTTTATTATTGTGATGTTTAAAATTTTATTGGTTCTGTAATGGTTGTCTTATTTATGCCACCCAGAACCCTCTTTATAGGGGAGATGGATAATGAGTCCTGATACTTTTGTGGGAGTGCTCAGTTACCAAGATAGGTATCCTATTAAGATTTCACAAGCATCCCCATTGGATCCATCCCATGTTGCTCAGAAAAAGTACGATTCTTCTGAAGATGTATCTCAGGAACTCTTTGTGTGTGTGTGTATTTCTATGTTACTTGCAGTCTGAACCCACAAAGTTTTATAATTTCAAACTATAAGCAGAAGGAATTTTTTTTTTAAATGTGACTTAAAATATACCTACCTGAAATGTAAGATACACACAAATACACATACACACATAATTTGATGGAGGAAAGATGATCAGATCAAGCATTAGTTAATACTGAAGATTCGGTAGTCAGTTTTAATCTTTTTAAAAAGAGTACATATAAAAAAGTTTGGTTCCCTGTACCAATTTGTCAAATACAAGCCACCAGAGCCATTTGTGAATAACATATATTGTGAAATAAAGTAAGCAGCTTTAGTTAGTTAGTTACAAGAATCTCACCGACTGCTTGTCTTCTCCTGGGAACAACCAGATAAGGCTTCATAGATCACAGGGGAGATAAAACGTAAGCCTCTTGGTTTGGAACTGTGCAAGGACTCTAAGTTAGGTCCTCATTTGACCCCTCTTTCCAGCCTTTGCGTTTTGCACCAGCCGAAGTTTCCAGATATTATTCAAGGGCAGTCCCATGTAGAGTGCACTGCAGTAGTTTATTCAGGAGGTGATTACGGCTTGGGTGACAAAAGAGTAGAGCTACATGATCCAGGAAAGGATGCAACAGGTGCACAACATGATGCTGTGCAGAGGCCCTCCTGACCACGACCACAAGTACAAAGGACTTCCAGATTTTGTACTAGAACTGGTTTGATCTTTGTAGGCAGGTAATGGGATTGAATACAGAGGGCTGGAATGAAAACTGGCACAAGACATCTGGATCACATTTCCTGAGAACAAGTTGCTTCTCTTTCCTGTCATATTGCCCCATACCCATCACTCCCAATCCAGGCCACCCAGGTTCCCAAGTTGAGATCCCCACCAAACTCAGTAGCCATAAAACCAAAGGAAGTGGGGTATCCAGTTCCACAGATACTTCTGACACCATTCTCAACACCACCAGGAACTCTGATTGCCACCCCTTATCATCTATCCATCCATTCTCCCTTCCATGCCAGTCACTCTTACCACCAAGGGCCTTGGTGGCTCAGGCTGTTAATTGCCTGCACTTAAGATCCAGCTGTCTACAATTACTGTAGGCTCGAATCCCATCAGGCTCAAGGTTGACTCAGCCTTCCATCCTCTCGGGGTAGGTAAATTGAGGACCCAAGATTGTTGGGGGCAATAAGCTGACTTTGTAAAAATGCCGCTTAGTAATAAGCAGGCATATACAATGGAATGAAGGCTATTGCTGAGCACACTGGGTTGTATCCCAAAAAATTGTAAGCTGCCCTGAGTCTTCGGAGAAGGGCGGCATATAAATGTAATTTTAAAAAAAACTAGCTAAGAGTCACCATCCACACCCTTCTACTGCTGCCCCCAACTGGTTCTCGCCTGGGAAGAAAAACAGCTCCTTTCACAGGATTGGGGGGCCTCTGCCATCCATGATACAGTCCTAATGCAATCCTCAGGGTCTCCAGATGACAAGATCCATTTCAGCAAAGCTAAAATGACACCCACCCTCTCCTTCTCCTGCCCCTGACAACGAAGAGGGCAACATGACCCTGGTGAAGCAATGCGTGACAGCTTCCAGGCATGGGTTTCCCCCTGTCACTAACTTTTCCTAGACTAGCCACCTCGAATCGTTCTTCACTGATCCAAAAAAAAGGCATAATAGGCAGTTCTCCAAGTCTCAAACAATCCAGTCACTGTAAAGCATAATAGAGCTGGGTGGCAAAGAATCAGATTAATTTTGCAACCCATTCCCCAGGCTTATTTCTATTTTACATTATGTGAGGGTTGCCATTCCAAACCATTGGCAAATGACATTCCTGCCATGGTGCCAGTGAAGTCTGAGAGACTGCGAATGGGATGCTTTGTTGAGAAGAAACAAGCAATGTGATTATCAGGGAATGCTTTAGGGAGCACGTCTCTTTTCTATGAGGGAAAAAAAGTGGGAGTTGGATGTAAGAAATTGTTTAACATCAGGTCAAAATACATATTTATTGAATTCTGAAGAGCCTCCGGATTTTGTTTCAACCTAATGGATTCTTAATTTACCTATCCACTAGATGGCAATAGCAGATGTGATTGCATGTTTTTAGACTGATTTTACCTTAGCAAGTCAACAAGAAGAAAATGTTATCCGAAACAATTGCACTCATATAATATGATTGGTTGTGCCCTCTGTTCTTCTTTGCCTTTCCATGATTTTTAAAAATGCAGTAGGCATCATAAGCATGTGTTTTTTATACTGAAATCAATTTTGAAGTGCTAAAGACACAGTGTCTCCAGGGTGTTTTGCAACGATTTGAGTGCCAGGAGGACTGTTTGCAGCTTAAGTGAAGCTAAACATTTGTCTCTCTAAGTATGAGCTGCCATCTAAATAAAACAGCAAGATTTGGAATGATTAAGAAAAAAAACTATGGCATTTTGTTTCTGCCTGTTTGGTATTGGGATTATGCAGGAAAGCAACAGCAACAAAAAGTAAAGAGAAGGGAAGGGAAGGGAAGGGAAGGGAAGGGAAGAAGGAAGGGAAGGGAAGGGAAGGGAAGGGAAGGGAAGAGAAAAAAGAAAAAGAAAAGGGAGAAAAGAGAAATAATTAAAATCCATATGGAATATATCTAGAAAATATATACTAACATGACATGAAATCTCTGGAGACAGAGGCAGCAGACCAGATTCTTTGCCTGTTGTCCCCATTTATATGCAGATATAAATAAAAAATGAACTGCAAATAATAGATGGGCACCATTCCACATGTCTGAAGTCTGATAATACCACTGGCCAAGGATATGACACTTCAGGCAATAAAGGATGGCAAAAATAGAGGAGATTGTGGATTGATATATGTTTCCATTCTTTTGTTACACATCATACATCATACACATCATATTTGGAGGTGGCATTCCTAGGTCCCCTCCCCTATAATTGCTGGATTTGAGGGGCAATTCAACATATTTTTGATACACCACAGCATTAAACTTTACTTGCCTTGTTCAGAGATAATCAGCATCTGCACATGTGCTGTTCAGACAGTAGTTCTGCATAAGTTATTTTGCTGTTCATCCTTGGACTGATCTAAATTAATTCATGCCCGCTGTGAGTGAATTTTTTACCAAATCAGAAGCTACAACAACATTATCTGTGTCACTAAAACAGTACTGAATTCACCAGAATGCTCTAAATAAATAGGATTGCTCTATTAATAGATCTTTGAAGGATCAGTCTCAAAAGAGGTGTGGAAATATTTTAGTTTACCTGAATATTTTCCAAATTTACCAACTTCGTATTGTTGTTTTGGGGGAAAATCAGTGTACTCCCTGAACTGTCTTGAACAATGGACAATATAAACACAAACATTTATAAATTGTTACCGCATGAGAATCCAGATTACACAGAGATGCTTCGGGCATAACACTATTAAATGTACACTTTAAAGTATTTTCAGTATAAATGAGCAATTCAAAGAGCTGGAATTGTGCTGTGTATACATTTGATGTATATATTATTTGCCATTCATATAATCACTTAATTCTCTGATCTATCCAAAGCATTGTGCTAACTACAATTTGTTTAATGTAAATATTTAAACATTTCTAGCAAAGCAGAATATGCCACCTCCCAAAGCAATCCGTTCTACTGTTGAACAGCTTTATTTATCACACACTATTTGATGTCCAACAGAAATATCCTTGTCATTTAAGCACATTGTTTCTTTCCTGTTTTCTGGAAAAACACAGAACATTTTTTCTCCAATTTCCACATGACAGCCTTTGAGATTCTTGAAGACAGTGGCTTGGCTTCCTACAGTTTTTTCTTTAACATGACAAAGATACTCAGTATCCAATCTCTCAAAAATATTTTCCTTCCAGGCCCTTTACCATCCTCTTCGCTCTTCTCTGGAAATGTAATCAATGTATTTCCTAAAATTTAAATGCAGGAAATTAATTTTTTTAATTTTTCCTGTTAATTCCCATATTTTGTGTATCTGACACAGGAATCCTTGAAAGCTGCTCAATGTATTTGGATATTAATGGGAAGCAGCTAAATTTTGACCCAGATAAACTCAAGACATAGATGCTATGGGATATTGGGGG
Organism: Naja naja; assembly: GCA_009733165.1. Taxonomy (NCBI): domain Eukaryota; kingdom Metazoa; phylum Chordata; class Lepidosauria; order Squamata; family Elapidae; genus Naja; species Naja naja. The sequence goes on from CM019148.1 coordinate 272,656,068, forward strand.
TGGGAGTTGGGGATTGAAGATGGGGATAAATGTTTTCTGTAAGAAATGAACGAAGTATTACTATCTTGAATTAATTAATTAGCAATGGGTGTTTTAAATGCTTTGAGAGGTTATGTATAGAAATGTAAGTGACTTGAATCACCTACCTTGTACTACCTACAATTAAAACATGTACTGTAAAAACAATATGATTGAAATGCTGTAACAGACATCAAAAACACTGTAATGTTTAACAGAAATTGCATTTGAAGCAAAATTGACAATTTATTTTTATAACAAAATTTAAAAATATATGAAAGTTAATATTGATAATATTTAAATTTGTGGAACAAAGAATTGATATATTTGATTTTGGAAAATCAGGCCTAGGTTTTAAGAAATGCTAAATACACTTATTATGATTTAAAGATGATATTCTAAATATATTAATATTCTTCATTAAATTGTTATATGGTTTTTCCTCTTTCAATATACTAAGATCCTTATTCTTTTTTACTGTATTATCACTGTTGTATTGTTTCCTTATTTCTGTAGTTTGATCCATTTCTTCTTGTATTTTATGTACTAATTTTTAGATACCTCCATGTTCTATATATCTCTCCCAGTATTGTTCCCAGTAGAGAAAAGTAAAGTCCTACACTTAGGCAAGAAAAACCAAAAGTACACATATAGACTGGGTGAAACCAGGCTCAATAGCAGTAACTGTGAGAGGGATCTTAGAGTCTTAGTGGACAACCAGCTAAATATGAGCCAGCAGTGTGCAGCCGCAGCCAAAAAAGCTAATGCAATCCTAAGTTGTATTAACAGAGAGATACAATAAAGATCAAGGGAGGTACTAATACCACTCTATAAAGCCTTAGTAAGACCACACCTAGAGTACTGCATCCAGTTTTGTTCACCACATTATAAAAAAGATGTTGGGACTCTAGAAAAAGTGCAGAGAAGAGCAACTAGGATGATTAGGGGACTGGAGACTAAAACATATGAAGAATGGTTACAGGAACTGGGCTTGGCTAGTCTAGTAAAGAGAAAGACCAGGGGAGACATGATAGCAGTCTTCCAATATTTGAGGGGCTGCCACAGAGAGGAAGGGGTCAAGCTATTTTCTAAAGTGCCTGTAGGCCAGACAAGGAATAATGGATGGAAACTGAACAAGGAGAGATTTAACCTGGAAATAAGGAGAAACTTTCTGATAGTGAGAATAATCAACCAATGGAACAGATTGCCCTCGGAAGTTGTGGGAGCGCCATCACTTGAGACTTTCAAGAAGAGATTGGACTGCCATTTGTCAGAAATGGTGTATGGTCTCCCGCTTGGGCAGGGGGTTCGACTAGATCAGTGGTTCTTAACCCTTTTGAAAGAATCGCCCCCTTGAGCCATTGAGGAAGTTGTCATCGCCCCCCTCCCCCAACATAACTGCCCCCCTGCTGCCTCATAGCGTCCCCAAGGGGGCCAGCAGAGGGGCTCTAAGAGGTGGCAGGCGGGCATTCGAGGTGCCAGCCCTGCAGGTTCACCCACTGACTGTAGTAACACTCCGGAGCCAGCGCGCCTCCAATGTGGAAGCGGTGGTGTGTTATGTGCCACTGGGGCCGCATTCGACACACCACCACCCTGCCACCTCTTAGCATCCCCAAGGCCAAGGGGGCCAGCAGAGGGGTGCTAAGAGGCGGCAGGGAGACATTCGAGGTGCCGGCTGGCCCTGCAGTTTCACCCATTTTGGCACCGGCTCTGGAGAGGTGCTACAGTCAGTGGGTGAGCCTGCAGGGCCGGCGCCTTGAATGCCCCCTGCTACCTCTTAGCATCCCCAAGGGGGCCAGCAGAGGGGCACTAAGAGGCGGCAGGGGGGCGGGACATCGAACGCAGCCGCGGCAGCACATAACATGCCACTGCTTCTGCATTGGAGGCGCCGGCTCCGTAGCAGTGCTAGTCAATGGGTGAACCTGCAGGGCCAACCAGCACCTCGAACGCCCCCGTCACCTCTTAGCGCCCCTCTGCCAGCCCGCTTGGGGATGCTAAGTGGTGGCAGGGTGGCTTTCGAGGTGCCAGCCCTGCAGGGTCACCCCATTGACTGTTGTACTGCACCTGAACCGGCGCCTCGAATGCAGCAGCATGTTGGGAAAAGCCACCCACCGCTTTCCTAAAGTGCTGCCACTCTCACATTCTTTCTGTCTGTCCATCCGTCCATCCATCCATCCATCCAAAAGGTCTGTCTGTTTGCCTGCCTGCCTTCCTGCCTGCCTACCTACCTACCTACCAATATAGATCTCTCTCTCTCTCTCTGTCTCTCTGTCTCTCTCCCCCAATATATCTCACTCCATCGCCCCCATATCGCCCCCTTCCATTCCTTTGCCCCCACATCACCCCTTTTTGCCCCCCTGAAAAACAAAATCACCCCCTGGGGGGTGATATCACCCAGGTTAAGAACCACTGGACTAGATGACCTACAAGGTCCCTTCCAACTCTGATTATCTGTTATCTGTTATCAGTATTTGGTGTCACACTATTTCATTAACTTTTTTTCTCCCAGCACAGGAGTCAGTTTAAGGCCTTCTGGATTGGATTTGCCAGGTTCCTTCCAAACAGATTCCCCTCAGTTCTTATGAGGTGTAACCCATCTCTTGCAGAGTCCCTCATTTCAGAAATGTACCCCACTTCTTAACAGTTCTCACTGGCACCATCTGCAAAGAGAAAAGCACCCTTGCAGTTCTCTTCACTTTTTTCTTCAGCTATATACAGAAAGGAATTTATTTTTTATTTATTTATTTTATTTATTTTGTCAAAAGCTTACAATGCAATACAAATAAGAACAACATAAGTTTAAATACAAGAAATAGGAACTAATAATTGGGACAATAGGACAGGGATGGTAGGCACAGTTGTGCACTTATACACGCCCCTTACAGACCTCTTAGGAATGGGGTGAGGTCAATAGAGGTTAATTTGAAGGTAAAGGAGTGGCGGTTTGAGCAGGTAACAACAGAATCGGGTAGTGAGTTCCAGACATTGATCACTCTGTTTCTGAAAACGTACTTCCTGCAATCAAGTTTGGAGTGGTTTACATTAAGTTTATATCTGTTGTGTGCTCTTGTGCCATCAATTCCTTCATCCTCCTGTCAAGTGCTTCATAGTGCTTTGTGGCATTTTCAGGGTTGTGTCTAGTGTAGCACTAGGAAGGAAAATTTGTCAGTGACCTAACAGAATTAAGGTAGTCTTTCTATCACATCCTGAATGTGCACTCCACACATCTTGGTAGGCTGTCTGAACAATAAGCTACTGCTTTATTCCCTTTCAATGAAGAGTAATTAGATCATTGCTTTCTCCTCCTGATCCCCAGTCCATGAGGCTTCTGCTAACTGCTTTTTATCCAAGAACCCAACAACACCATTGGCAAGGAGTTCATGGAATCGATTTTGAAAGTCCAGGAGCAAAACTTGGCTTGGTTCTTCATGTCACATTCCTCAATCTCTTCATCCCTTCCATCTGGCTGCTTTCTTTTTTCTGGGCAGCTTTCCTGCAAGAACACCCTGTGTTTGATCAAGGAATTTCCCATCTTCTCTGAAAAGTTGGACGGTGAGCCTCAAGTCCTTTCACCTTCTTCAGCCAGTACATATAGAAAGTGTATTTCTTATTGTCTTCAAGGAGGAAAAAACATGTCAAGTCTGCAGTCATGACACCAGTTTGTTCCATCTGCATGTTCTTCTGATAATAAACAACATCAATCATAACAGCAAATAGAGTTTCTATTCCTTGAACCACCATGGAAAACTCTTGTTTGCTTTCTCTGTTTGCTCACTCAGTGTGTTTGCTTTCTGAGGAACTGGCTTCCTTATATATCCCCTGGTGCACCTTCAAGGAAATTAGGAGGAACGAATGCTCTAGTCATATACAATGGCTAATCAGCAGCACTCAGGAAGTAAGTCAGCAGCTCTAATCAGTCAACAGACTCTTCCTTTCCTTGGTCCTTTCTTCCTCTTCTTCCTCCTCTTTCTTCTGCATCTTCCCAATCCTCAGCTGAATTTCCCAGGCAAACTTGTTTGTTTTCTCTATTTGCTCGCTCAGTGAGCTTCACGGAGACAGATGCAACATTTTTTTATTTGTTGTAATCTGCATATTAGTCAGAACTATGATTTGGCTGAGAAAAAGCATGTGCATTTTTAGACTGCATCGATACAGATATTGTTTCTAAATCATAGGAAGCAAGTAATTAATCTTTCCAACTCTGTATTGGTCAGCTTTCCATCTCATGCATTGTGTCCAAATGTTAGAAAGGATTCAGAAACTGGAAGAGGAAGGCTATAAGGATGATCAGGAAACTTTTCCTGAATTTGAACAGTTCCTACACTATTGGCCCTTCCTAAGATTGTGAAGACTAGGTTCTTCCCCTGGGTATTATAGGCCAAATGTTCATTGAATGGGTGTGTGTGTATGGTGCTTTGTGTTTTTATTGAGCCTTAATATAGTTTTAGTTGCTTTTTATGTTTGTGTGCATTAATGTAATCGTTTGTTGTTCACTGCCCCCTGAGTTTCTTGGATAGTGCATGACCATATAAACTGGATACATAAAAAACACATGCATAAAAAATAAAGTTTAAATTACAAGCAAGTTGATTTTAGGTGAACATTAGGAAAAATAGGAGCACCTTAACAATGGAAATAATTATCTGGGAAGTAGGTGGTGGTTTCCTATTTCTAAGGTGTGTTCAAGTAGAGGCTGGACAGCTATTTGTCACAGATGGATTTACATACGAAAGAGAGGTTAGATCAGATGGGTTAAATGTCCCCTTGCAACTTTATGAATCTATGATTTTGTGACACCATTGCATGTCAAATAAAGTCCCTTAATCTAGCAGCCCCCAACCTTTTGGGCACAGAGACCAGTTCTGCAGAGAGGTTTTTTTTGTGGACTGGAGTGGTCTGCATCCCATGGATGAGGCTTTGCTTGTTTGTACTAGAGATGGTATTCAACCAGTTCTGACAGGTTCTGGAGAACTGGTAGTGGAAATTTTGAGTAGTTTGGAGAACCGGTAAATACCACCTCTGGTTGGCCCCACCCCCATCTATTGGCTGCCTCCCAAGTCCCAGCTGATTGGAGTCCCAGCTGATCAGCTGGGTCTTCTTTTGTTGTCCTGCACAGGAGAACAGAGCTGGAAAGCAGGTTAGTGGGCTGGGAGGGAATGGGGATTTTACAGTATCCTTCCCCTGCCACACCCACCAAGCCACACCATGCCCACCACGCCCCACCCACAGAACTGGTAGTAAAACTATTTGAATACCACCACTGATTTGTATGGATGGGTTACTAGCATGGCACAGACTGATGCTGGTCTATGAACCAGAGGTTGGGGACCCCTGCTTAAGCTACATTGTGCCAACACTTATTTAGCACTTATAGCAAAGCACTGAACTGCATTGGTTGCCGGTTGCCCTCCAGGTGAGGTTCAAGGTGCTGGTTCTTACCTATAAAGCCCTACATGGCTTAGGTCCAGGGTATTTGCGAGAACATCTCCTGCCAGCAACGCCTGCCCATTGCCCTGTGTGCTCCCACAGACAGGGCCTCCTTGGGGTGCCATCGGCTAGACAGTGTTGGCTGGTGACCCCCAGGGGTAGGGCCTTCTCGGTGGGAGCGCCCACCCTGTGGAACCAGTTACCCCTGGAGCTGCGGTTGGCCCCTGACCTTCATTCCTTCCATCACAACCTGAAGATGTGGCTTTTCAAAAGGCCGGCCTGGATTGGGGGTGGGTTTTTTATGGGTTTTTATCTGTCATTTCGTTGGGGTTTTAGACATTTTTTGGGTTCATTATTTAATACTTTTAAAATAATTTTTAAATTTTGTATTGTGTGTTTTTATTTTGTGAGCCACCCTGAGTCCTTCGGGAGATGGGACAGCATAGAAATCCAAACAAACAAGTAAACAAACAAACAAATAAACAAATAAATAAATAAAGCACCACTGCACTTAGACTTATATATTGCCCCTTAGTGCTTTACAGCACCCTCTGGGTGGATTCATTCATTCATTCATTCATTCATTCATTCATTCATTCATTCATTCCATTTGTATCCTGCCAAATTCCTGCCAACTCATAAAGTTGTATAAAATTTTAAAAAAACCAGAAAAAAACCCAATAAAATTTGGCAAAACTGGCAAAATTGGGAAATAACATACTACTACTTAAAAGGGGCTTCAACCCCTCATTGCCAGCCAAAAACCTTGGCAAAGAGTCAAGACTTCAAAAGCCCCTCCAAAATGTCAGTAGGAAGAAGCCACCGAGATCTTGGAAGCATCCTTATTGTTCCCTAAACTATGGCTGGATTCTTGCCCAATATTCTAAGGGAAAATCAAGAAAACTACTTATGGATGTGTCAAATTTTGAAAGAAGACATGCTATGATATTAAGGGCAATACTTGTGGCACACTCAAGTATTTCAAAAGAAATGTTTATATAGGGACATGATTAGGTGTCTGATGTAACAGGGTGTGTTTCTTTCCATAAAGCACTTTTACATGATAGACTCTGGAGAATGAATGAACAATAGTTTGACCAGAAGTTTTTCCTTGTTCCTCCTTCTCTCTCTCTAGACATGGCTCAAATGTCTTTTTGTATAGATGTGTTTGGTGTGTGTCTGTGTGTATAGCTACACAGCTAGATATACACATATATACATATATATACCCACGCCTGCAGCTGTTATGTGACAGGAAATAAAAGATGACAATAAATTATTTTCTGCTCATTCAGATTCTTTATACAAGGTTGAGAGTTGGGGGCTGCCTTCATGTTAACATTTTTTTCTCTATCAGAGGTGATTTGATTTCTTCATCTGCTCCCAGCTTTCAGATAAAATCAAATTACCTGGCATAGTTTTTAAAAGCCTGAATTTTCATGCTGTGTTTCGATTGAATAAGGGTTCCCAGAACTTTTTTTTTTAATTACATTTATATGCCACCCTTCTCCGAAGACTCAGGGCGGCTTACAATTTTTGGGATACAACCCAATGTGCTCAGCAATAGCCTTCATTCCATTGTATATGCCTGCTTATTACTAAGCGGCATTTTTACAAAGTCAGCTTATTGCCCCCAACAATCTTGGGTCCTCAATTTACCTACCCCGAGAGGATGGAAGGCTGAGTCAACCTTGAGCCTGGTGGGATTCAAGCCTACAGCAGTTGTAGGCAGCTGGAACTTAAGTGCAGGCAATTAACAGCCTGAGCCACCAAGGCTCTATTATTTCTTTATTTATGTTGGTAAATGTTTAATCATCTAGGTAATGTACTGTCAAATAAGCCCCTTTATTCAATATTACATCTGGTGCTTCTGAAACAAATTTTACTGATGCCTTTGTGACCATAGATATTTAACACAGCTCATTATTACTATAATAGAGAAGGGGGGATGGAGAGAAATAACCCTGACATAATTTCTCAATTTGCTGTATTAAGCATGGTGTATATGTTATATAAGTTTCAGAAGGGTTATCATTTTGATTCTTTTTCTTATTTATAAACATGAGCGTCCACAATGGAAAAGCAGGGAGGAACAAATGAGATCACCCCTATAATAATATGGTCACCCTTGTGATGTATAAAGGTATGTATCAAACATCTTAGACTTACTTTATTGTCACTTTGAATGTACACTAGTCGGCATACATTAAAATGAAATTTCACTGCATACAGCTCTCAAAGGGTCTCCACCTCTAATGTACACTACATAAACATGACAAAATAAATAAATAAATACAAAATTATGCATATACCCACATATATTATATGATACAGAGAAACAACACAGTCTAGTTTGGATGTATACATGTACATGGCAAGAGAAACAAATCTTGCAAGTTTAGCAGACAGATGGCATAGGGAACAAAGCTGTTACAGAATCTGGTAGTCCTGCTAGAAATACTTTGAAACCTCCTCTCAGAGGGAAGCAACAGAAACAGACCGTGAAGTGGGTGTGTGGGGTCTCTAACAATGCTTTGAGCTCTAAACACACAGCACTTATAAGCAGTATCCTTAATAACGGGAACCGAGTTTCCTATAATCTTCTCGACTGTCCTTACCACTCTCTGAATGGACTTTCTCTCTCAGGCACTGCAGCCACCAAACCAAACAGCAGTGCAGTTTCCTTAAAATGCTCTCGATTGTTCCTCTGTAAAAAGTGGCCAGGACAGAAGAGAAAGATGTGCTCTCCACATCCAATGCAGGAAATGCAGACACTGGTTTGCATGCTTCACTAAGGATGATGTGTGGAGAGATGGATTCAGATTGTTAGTTATCTGCATCTCCAGATACTTAATACTGTTGACCACATCTATAGCTGCACCCTTGATACTGAGTGGAGTATGACCATGCCGGCTCTTTCTAAAATCTACGATGATCTCCTTCACTTTATTAACATTTAGAAACAGGTTACTTTTATTGTGCCAGTCCATCACAGCTTACATGTCTTCTCTATAAGCATCTATGGTTCTAATAATGAACTTGAATAAATCATGTTAGATCGGATGCTGATCAGTTTATTCTAACCTTCAGCCACCATCTGTGGTCAGCCAGAGGTCTTAAAATATATATACCTAGTACAAAATACACAATGGATGGTTTCTGCTTTGTTTTAACACAATATGTGAACTCAGCCACATTTTATATACAGCATTCTTAGGCATAGTTACCTCAGAGCAAACTCCATTATATTCCCGGATGCTTATTTCTGACCAGAGAGTTCGTGTTGTAGAGATTATTTAACTTCAACAAAAGAGACACTTTTCTATTAGAACAGCAGACAACCTTTCAACTTCCAGTGAAGCAAGCAGGCCATCAAAGAAAAAGACATAAATATTCAGCCTCCATTTGACTATTCTCCTCATTCTCTGATTTCCTGCATGCTTTTTTTCTGTCACAAAAGATAACAGCCGCATTATTATCTCAATCTTTGGCAAGAGCAATGAAGGTTCATCAGTTACTGTAGCAGATAATGCTATCTGTCCAACTCTGAAACAAACAAGCCCACAAGCAAAAAGGGTTCGTCTATCCTCTTTACCAACAGAGGGATCCAATTATTATTTTTAAAATCCAGTGGTGGCTATTGCTTCTGATAGCAGTTTAATCTTTAAGTTAATTAATAGGGCTGTTGGCTGAAGAACTCATACTTGATAAAGTGTATCCATTTTAGTGAATGGATGAATAAATAATGAAGTATGTCCAATATTCATAAATCTGTATAATGCCCAAGTCAGGGTCCGTAATTAATCATAATCAGCTTATGGTGTCCAGTATATTTTCTTTGCTAATGGGGCTTTTGTTCAGGAGATGAAACCAGGATTTGGATCTAGAGACTGATGAGTTCTGGTTTGCTGTTTGAAATTTCCAGACAATGGATTAAGGTCTTGATTGTCTCTGTGCCCAACTCTTGGCATCACTTCTCCTTGTATTTTCTTTTGCCTGCTTCCTTTCACTCTTTTTCTGTATTTTGTATAGCACTGTTTATCACAAAAGGGAATAGCCTAATACAAGCATCAAGACTTATATGGTAATCAGAAGCCTCTTTCCCAAACTCTAGCTCCCTTTTCAGTGTTTCTAGGAAACAAACTAGGCTCTGACTACCAATACTGAATTCATTATTTCTGTTAAGTTTGTGGGGGCGAGAGGTGGGACAGGCCTGACTATCTGACAGTTGGGACAAGATGCAACCCAGTCTTCAACCATTTTGTCAATACCTGGCCACCATACATAACTCCTGGCCAATCCCTTCATTCTGACAATTCCCAGATGACCCTCATGTAACATTTCCAAAACCTCTTTTTGTAGTTTTGCAGGAATAACCACCCTGTTACCCCACAAAATACATCCTCTTAACACAGATAATTCAGTTTGCCTGGATTTAAAAGGTTGGGCAAGTTGAGGTAGATCTTGAAGTGGCCAACCCTTCTTAATCCAGCCTATAACAGGAGCCAATAAAGTGTCTTTGGCAGTCTCTCTGGCAATTTCAGCAGCATGTACTGGAAGCTTGGCAACAGTTTCTAGAAAAAGGTATGAGTCTCAGGAACAGGGTCCTCAATGTGTGAAGGAAGTGGGCAGCGACTCAAAGCATCTGCATGCCCAATGTCTTTACCAGGTCTGTGGATCAGTTTGTATGAATAAGCAGCAAGAAATTCGGTCCATCTCAGCATTCTTGGTGACAGGATCGTGGTGTTGGTTTGTCCCCTGCCACAATGCCTAAAAGAGGTTTGTGATCTGTGACAACAGTAAATGTTCTCCCATATAGATACTCATGGAATTTCTTGACAGCTGCTACAATTGCCAAGGCTTCCTTGTCCAGTTGGCTGTAGTTCCTCTCTGCTTTAGTCAAGGTGCGAGAGTAAAATGCAATAGGGCTTCCCTCCTGCTGGGAAGCATGTGGCTCAACACCCCCTACTCCAAAAGGGAGGCATCACAAGTCAGAACAACAGGCAAGTTCTCAGAGAACTGTATCAGTACAGAATCAGACGTGATTTGTCTCTTGATATTGTTAAATGCAGCTTGTTCCTTCCTGCCCCAGACCCATGTAGATTTCTTGTCTAGCAACCTATGTAGGGGTTCTGCAATAGTTGCCTTCTGAGGTAGAAACATATGATAGAAGTTAATGAGTCCCAAGAATGCTTGTAAATCTGTTTTGCATTTTGGCCTGGGGGCTTCTTTGATTGCCTGAACTTTGGCCTCTGTGGGGTGGATGCCATGTTTATCTATCATGTAACCCAAGAATTCCACTTTATCTGTTCTAAGTGTGCATTTTTCTTCTTTGACTTTTAACCCCGCTTTTTTGAATCTGATCAAGACTTCTCTGAGTCTCTCTTGTAACTGAGTGTCATTTTCAGCAGAAATTAAAACGTCATCAAAATAAGGCACCACCCTGGCAACCCTTGTAACATTCTTTCCATAAGGCTTTGGAAGATGCCAGGTGCCACACTTACTCCAAATTGCAACCTTTTGCATTTGAAAGCACCTCTATGGGTCACAATGGTTTGGGCTTCTGCAGTGGCATCATCAACTGTTAATTGTTGATATGCCTGTGCCAGGTCCAATTTGGCAAAAACTGTGCCCCTCAAGAGAATGTAATAAATGATGCACTACTGGAACTGGATATGCGCTCTGTTGTAGCGCATGGTTCAATGTCCCCTTGTAGTCTCCAGATTCTTACAGACCCATCAGCCTTGACTGGTGTGACTATGGGTGTCTCCCACCTGGAGTGGTCAGTGGGCTCTAAAACCTCTTGGGCTATTAGTTTATCTAATTGTGCATCAATTTTTTCCTTTAATGCAAGTGGAACCCTTCTGGGTTTTAAATGGATTGGTTGTACCTTGGGATCTATGTTAAAGGATATAGAGGTCCCCAAGTACTTGCCTAATCCGTCGCTGAAGACCTCTGGAAACTCAGACTTCAAGGCCTCTTCCCATTTAGTGTTGCTCACGTGATTGATGCCAGTCACCTCGATTACCAGTGAGTTGAACCATTCAAGGCCCAACAGACTGGGGCGGTCCTTGTCCACGATGGTCAGTGGTAGGTGCTTGGTGTGGCCCTTGAATTTCACATTGAATTCTCTTGTTCCAACTACTGGAATCTTGTTCCCTTGGTAGTCTTTAAGAGTCAATGCTTGCTTCTTGAAGTGATTCTTTTGGACGTTAGGAAGTAGTCTGTGAATAGTGTCCCATGACACCATAGAAAGGTATGAGCCTGAGTCCACTTCCATTTGGCAAGGCCTTCCTTCAATAAGTACCTTGACATGCACTTTTCTGCTTTTAAGGGGAAGAATGACCAATAGTTACTGTTTGATGAGTTTCATTCTTCCCATTTGCTTCTGTACTGCACCCCATTTTCTCACTGAGGTTGTTAGGCTTGAATTCTTTGTCTTTGCTTGCAGCAAACTTCCTTCTGTTGGGTGGAGTTCTGGATGATTTGCAGACTCTTGCTAGGTGTCCTCTTTTATCACAATGGAGGCAAATGGTGTCTAAAAACTTGCATTCAGTGCGGGGATGTCTTTCCCCATGCCCTCTGCAGTAGAAATCTTGCCTCTTTCTTCCCAGGTCTTTCTTTTTCCGCTCCATTCTGAGTCTGTAAATTCCTTCCTCCACCTCACTACAGTTTGACTCAGAATCTATTTGCTCACAATGATTTGTTGTGGACTTTTCCACATCAGGATGGCTTGTGGCCTTGTTAATCTTTTTCATGGCTGCTGCTGAGAACTTGGTAGCTTCTGCTGAAGAGGCTTCTTCTATTGCTTCTTTCAGCGTGATCTTAGGTTTCATTAATAATTTGCTCTGCAGCACCTTGTCTTTAAGGCCTAAAACAAACGATGCATGGCCTCCTCTAAACTGTTGAATTCGCATGCTGATCGTGACGCTAAAACTCGTGTCTCTTAATGAGGCACGATACTTGTGGCGTAATGGGCTCTTAACAGCCTTTCCAGATCAGGCCAAGCCATTACCTTCTGCTGCTCCCGCGAGTGCCTTCGCCATCTTGAAAACTGCCGGACCGCAGTACGTAAGGAAGACCCTCTTCCGCTGCTGGAAATGGCGGCAAGATCGTTTCCCTCAAATACATTTGGAACGATCTGCATACGACTCCCAGTCTTCTGCCGTCGGATCAAACGGGGCTGGGGGGTGTTCAGCACAGCCATCTCACTCTTCTTCTGTTCCGCGTTGCCTTCTCTTCAGGGGAATCCCATCCTCATTGCCAGTGTTAAGTTTGCATGAAGAGACAGACGCGGAGTGCTTCAAGCTCTTTTGTTTATTAGTGACTACAGCTCAGAATGGACCCGACTGGCTTTGCTGCGGCTGCTACTTATAGCCGGCAGCCGCAGCTGACAGCCAATCAGAGTGCAGGGTTTTCCCGCACTTTCTAAACCAATCATTTCTAACACTTTACAAGAACAATTCAAACTAAACCAATGATTTCAAACCTGCATACATAACAATTTCCAATATGGTTCCCTCCATGTGCCATACAGATAGTAATTCCATAGCACTGAAACAGCAAATGTTGTCCTATTAAGGTATCTGTGAATGTGCTTAAATTATATCAGAAAGATTAACACAGTAAATACCCTGGATATGGATATCAAGCCCCCTGGAGAGAAAATATTGTCTTTATCTATATATTAGAACGCTATTATAAATAAGCACCTCCTAGTTGCTTCTTATTATGATGACCCGGGGCGTGGCACAAAGGCAACACAGTCAGATAATCAATAGAAGTCCCTTTATTAGCTCCAACTTTTCCCCCAGTGTCCTGGTTACCTTCTGGCTGGAGAAATACTCTCCCAGGAACAGCCTTTGACTGCAGATAATCAAATCCAAAATGTGGTCAACAAAACTGTAACTATAATCCAATCAAAGTAAAATGAGGTAATTAGTCCGACAGGGCAGGAGCAAGAATTCTAGACATGAAGGCACGGCAATAACTCCACACGGTTGGGAAGACACCAGGAAGACAGATAAGCAAGGTCAACACAAGATAAACTCAGGTTTGCTCCCAGCAGCTGCTGCACTCAGCATGCATTTCTTTTAATCTCTCATTCCTAGGTGTAAGCCACACAATCCATGTTGCTCTCTTCTCTGTTCCTCCCTGCATGTCCAGGATGAAGAGGGATGGGCCTGGGTCTTCCTTTGAACTCCCTCTCCCTTGTTCTCTCTCTCCCCTGCTCTGCTGGACTTTGCCCTTCCCCAATTTCCTCCACAACCAACGGAGCCACACTCACACTCCCTGCCAACTGTTCGTCTTCCTCCTCAGATTCAGACTCTGATAAGGGCATGACACTTATAGAGAAACTGACCTTCCTCAGTTCATTGAATGGAAGCTATTTAAGCTGGTTTTGAACATCATGAAATGTATTTAAGAGCTGTGGGGGCTCAGTGGCTAGAATGCAGTATTGCAGGTTAATTCTGCCAACTGCCAGCAGTTCTATTCTCACTGGCTGAAGGTTGACTCCGCCTTCCATCCTTCCAAGGTCAGTAAAATGAGGACCCAGATTGCTGGGAACAATTTTCTGACCCTGTAAATTGCTTAGAGGGGGATGTAAAGCACTATGAAGTGGTATATAAATCTAAATGCTATTGCTACTATTTATCTATTCATTAAATTTATATCTTGCTTTTCTTCTAAGAATTCAAGAGGGCATGCATTGCTCTCCCTCTTCCTATTTTTTCCCTTTCACTCTGTAAGATTGGCTGGGCTTAGGACACTGACTGGTCACAATGAACTTCCATGGCTGAGAGTGGATTTGAACCTGGATCTCCCCCACTTGTAGCGCAAGAATCTTTACCATTATATGGTGGCTCTCAAGTTAGAGGCTTCTTAGTTGGATTGGACAATGCACACCACCCACACACCCTGGGCCTGAATAAAATTTCTTATGTATTGTGCAGATGATGTTTTTTTAATTAATGTAATAAAATAATAAAAGTAATAAAAATTAGAAGTCTGTTAGCATCTTTTCCAACTAACACTTATTATTAAAAAGTATAAGTAGCATTCTTCATAAGATGCATAGAATGGTTAAACTGATGTAGCATTTGAAAAGACAAGGAGGAAAGGAAAAAGAAGAAAGGATGGTAGTGCAAATTTCAAGTATTGCAACTTTCATTAATGAACAGTTGGGATGTGTTAAAAGTTAGCCAGTTTGATGCAGTGGTTAAAGGTGCTTGATTTGAAACCAGGAGACTGAATTCTAGTCCTGCCTTAGACAAGAAGCCAATTGGGTGACTTTGGGCCAGTCATTCTCAGCCATAGGAAGAAGGCAATAGCAAGATACTTCTTAAAATGTTATCAAATATGTGCAGGGACATATCCAGACTATCAACCAACAGTCAAGACTGACCTGAAGGCACATAAAAACAAAAAAAGTGTTTAAAACTCACTGTGTTTGTTAAGACTTTCTGAGATACACTAAAGCCTTTTGATATATCCAAGTTCCTTAGTCTGTCACTCTGTGAAGTGATTTCTTTCTTCTAGCATGGAAAGTTTGAAATATGTAATCAAATAAAATGCTCTAATATTTCTGTGTCTTTGTTTTGAGCCACAGTGTCAAACTTGTCCTCACTGAATCTTTTGTATGAAGTCTGATGTGTTTGTCCTACATAGAATCCAGAAGGGGATTGCTGACAGATGATAGGATACAGGTAATTTACAGACTAAGCAGTTTACTTTTTAACTCCTTTACCTCTTAAAATGGCTTTGGTGTGCCCCCTCCTCAAGAAACCATCACTGGATCCTACCACAGTGGACAATTTTCATCCATCATCTCATCTTCCTTTCTTGGGGAAGTTCAGGTAGAAGGTGCACAAAAGTTTCAGAGGCCCTTGGAGGAAGAGGATTATATGGATCCTTTTCAATCTGGATTCAAACCTGGATGTAGGGCAGAAATGGCATGGGTTATGCTTCTGGCTAGAGCGGGATGGTGGTAGTGCATCCATCCTTGCACTATTTGACCCCTCGGCATTTCAATACCATCAATCACGTATCCTTCTGGACTGGGGTTCAATACCATCAATCAGAGGATTGGGGTTGTGGGGCATGATGTTGGGTTGTGCTGGTTTGCCTCCTTTCTTTGGGGTTGATTCCAGCCGGTGGTGATTGGGAAGGAGAGGTTTAGCCCTCAACCCTTATTTGTGAGATGCCATAGGGTATCTTATCCTCTTTCGTGTAGGCTATGAGGGTCTACATGGGGAAAACAAGCTTCAACTGTAACCTTGCAAAACTGAGAGGATCTACAAGCGAGAGTGAGGTGATAGCAAATAGTGATCATGTAACCATGAGATACTGCAACAGTGTAATTGTCAGTTGGTCACTTGTGATCACATGACCCCAAAGATGCTATAACAGCTACAAATTCAAGAATGTACCATAACTATCCCTCACTCAGTGTTGTTATAACTTTAAACACTGAATGAATCACTATTAAGTAAGGAATACCTATATATCGTATTGAAGGAGGAACATATATGAAGGTGCTTCTAATTTTGTGTATAAAGTTGTTTCAGTCTATGACATGTTGTTGACACAAGGTAGACATCAGGTTTATCTTAGGGTATGATTCCTTTTATTATATCATTGTTTCTTGTCGTTTGCGAGTATTGGTTTCAGGTTGTGTGAATTGTCTGTATACAAGAGATCATGAGAAACTGGTATTTTTGTTCAATATATGTTGTACCTTATTAATGAGATATTTGATGACTTGAGTGATGAGCTGTAAATGGCCACCAGTTGTGTTATGTAATTCTGTTTTTTCAGCTAGCTTTAAATTGGTCCTCCTCAGAAATTAATCTGCTGTGCTGAAAAATTAAAATTAATATAATGTGTTTTTCCTATGAATATGGATGATTTTAAAATGTTGGCCTTAATTCTACACACTACATTTCTTTATCTAATGGCTGCTATGTTAATGGCCTCTTTGTGTTTCTATATGTGCCTAAAACAAGAACAAAATTAGAGAACAAAAATGTTTATGGTCCCTCTTTTGGATGTTGTTTTTCATTAATGTGTGGGGGGTCTCCAACTGCTGTTTTATAGAAAAACCAGCTGGCCTTCCCACACTTCTGGCTCTCCATAATCTCTGCCCACATAGACTTTAAATGCCTGGTCCCTGAAATAATACACAGATTCAAACAACTTTTAGGATTAACTTATTTGAGGGAAAACAAAAAAAAAAAGATAGTGCTGTCATTTTTCATAAAATTCCTCAACATGACAATTCAGGAAATATATGTCCAAAATAGTAGGTTCTTTCAGTTCCAAGGAGTTTGGAAAAGAACTGTTTTAAATAATCATTTACCCACATTTGCATTACAAATATGACAGTTCTATTAATGTCCAATGAAATGTTTACACGGAACAGATGAGGGATGGATCCCTCATGCTTCCTTTGTTTAAAATGTTTATTATTTATTTATTTATTTATTTATTTATTTATTTATTTATTTATTTGACTTGTATACCGCCTCCTCTCCAAAAAGGACTCAGGGCGGCTCACAAATAAAATCAGAACAATAAATTAATCACCTAAAATAAGATTAAATTAAACAAGCCAAATTAACTAAAAACCCATTAATAATTTAAAATAAAAAACCAATCCCCCCGAGGAGTCAGCACAGCCCAGCCTGTTCAAACAACCAGGTTTTTAAATCATGGCAGAAGGTGCGGAGGTTGGGGGCAGGCAGAGCCCCAGGGGTAGTTGGTTCCACAGAGTGGGAGCCGCTACAGAATAGGCCCTCCCCCAGGATACCGTCAAACGACACTGGGTCGCAGACAGCACCGCAAGGAGTCCCTGCCTATGCGCCCATACAGGGCGGTTGGTATTCGATGCTGGCAGGAGACGCTCCCGTAGATAACCCGGACCCATGTCTCATAGGACTTTGAGTGTCAATACCAGAACTTGCATGCATGCATACAAATAGTGACTATGTATATATTATGTACAATGTATGTAGTGATCACATCTCCAGTAATATCATCTTCTTCCTCAGCTTTCCTCCAAAATGTATTGTGGATTACTGGAGTTCCATTCTTTCCTCTCCCTCATTTTCATAAGATGTCTTTTTCTTTGATTGCTTTATTTTCTGAGTTTCATTGGTTTATTTTTCTATCAGATCTATGATCCATTTCCCCCTTTTAAATTATAGACACATTTTTTTCTATTTTTACTTAATTCTATAATGTCTACCTAGAAAACACACCCACGTCCATATGTAAGATTTATACTTCAAAGATCTCAGATGCTATAGGATTCCTCGTGATTCTGAAAAACCTCAAAAGGGGATGTAAAGATGGGGCTTCAGTTTGAAGTAACCTATTTCAACATTGTGCCAGTGCCTCTGGAAGGATGAGCACCTAAAAGTCCTAAGGCACAGACAGTCCTCAAATTCATTTCATGTGGCTTCAGCCTAATTACACAAAATCTTAGCAAGAAATTAAAAAGGCCCCTAGTGACAGCACTCGTTTCCCAACTCTTGCTGCAGGAAAAGAGAAGATGAGGAGTCACAATGAATGAGAAATCTAATATCGAATACCAATCACCCTGTGCGTGCGCACAGACGGGGACTCCTCGGGTTGCCATCAGCAAGACAATGCCGGCTGGTGGTCCCTCGGGGAAGGGCCTACTCTGTTGCGGCTCCCGCCTTGTGGAACCAACTCCTGTTGGAGCTCCGTCTGGCTCCTGATCTTCGCTCTTTCCACCGTGATTTGAAGACCTGGTTGTTTGAACAGGCTGGGCTGGACTGACTTCCTGGGATGGGTGTGTGTGTGTTAAATTTATTTTAAATTGATTTTAGTGATTGGGCTTGTTTGGTTTAATTCTTTTTAAAATATTTATTGTCGTTTTTAACTGTGAGCTGCCCTGAGTCCTCTTGGAGAGGGGGCGGCATACAAGTCCAATTAAATAAATAAATTAAATAAATAAAAAGGATCTGAAAGAGAAGGTGGGGAAGAGAAAGATATGTGTCTCTTCCCACACCTACCGTAGGCCCTGGTTCCCCCCATTCCTTGCCCATGTCTTGCCTGCTATGTCACCCTGATAGACAGAACATTCCCGATCAAAACTTATTTATATTTTCTCCAAAGTCCAACTCTTTTCCCCGGAACAGATTGCAAGAATTAAAAAGTATTGCCTTCAAAAGCAAACCCTAATTTTCACACAAATCACTTTTATTGTGCTTGGCCATTTGTATACCAGAATGACCTTAAGGTAATAATACCCAAAGGCCTGAAACAAGATTCAAATACTTATGAAAGCAACTTTAAATACTGTGTCCACAATACCCTTCTACAGTGTACCCGGATACCATTTTCGTAGCATCTTTTCCCTCCCTGCAATCGCTTCTCCCAAAGGAAGTTAGGAAGAAGATCCCACCCTGACTTTTCTTGCTATCAAATAATCTTCAAATTGATAGATGGTGAAGTTGCACCACTAGTATTATCAGTTCAACGATGACATTTTCAAATTCCAGCATGCAATGATCTAAACTTTCTACCTCCACAACTGCTTAGTGAGAATAGAAGCAGACAGCACGGCTCCTGTGTAGGAATGAAGGAAAGTTAAAATGTGCTGGCAATTCCTGAGGGGTCATGTTTTTCTGGTCCTTATACAAATTGACGACAGGCCACAGGTTGCAAGTGCATCTTATAAGAACTACCCTTAACTCTTGACATGCTCTAGAGCAGGGATCGCCAAACTTCTGGACCTCAGGGACCACCAAACTCATAATTTTAAATCTCAGGGACCACTAACCAGTTCTGTGGGCGTGGTCTAATTTGTGGGTGTGGCTTGGTGGTCATGTGACTGGCTGGGCATGGCTTATATGTAAATATTATAAATATTTATATAAATATTGATTTTTTTAATAAAAAAGAGCAACTTTTACCCAAAATCAGGCAAAGCAGGCAGACAGATTGAGTTGCTCACAGAATCATTCAGTGATCTATCTATCTGCCATCAGCTAGCTCAGTCTGTCACATAAAATTTGCTTGCTGTGAGTCTGCACTGAATGACAGAACCTTCAGTCCTAAGGGAGGTTCAGCTGTGCTTAAAAGCAGAGCTGAAGATCTAAAGACTAGCTAGAAACCAGAAATCCAACCATTTCCTGCTTCCTAGCTAATCTAAATCTCACAGCTAATGGTCGAGAAAATAGCAATTTAGCAAGCAAGTTGGCCAGGTAAGGAGTGAGTGGGCGGGGAGGGTTCCCACAGGCCATGTGGGCAGTGCAGCCTTGTGTTCCTGCACAGCCTGGATTAATTGCTTTGGGTGCTCTGGGGGTGAGATTTCTCTGCGGCCCACCAAAATTTTCTTGTGGCCCACCAGTGGGCTGCGGCCCACCGGTTGGCGACCACTGCTCTAGAGCAGCAGTCCCCAACCTTTGTGGCTTGATGACCCGGCTGGGGAGAGGGAGACGCTAAATGGACTGCATGAGCAGTGGGCCAGCTTGTGCACATGCATACAACTCTTGCGTAAGTGGTGGGCCAGTGCACATGTGGACAGCTTCGACTTGCACAAGGGGTGGGCTGGTGAGCATGGGCATGAGTCCCTACTAGCCTGCCTCTCACGTAAGTTGAACTGTGTGCATGCTCTGGCCAGCCACTTGGGCAGCCCTATTCCGAATAGGTCATGGCCCGGTAGTGGGCTATGGCCCTGGGATTGGGGACCTCTGATCTACAGGAGGAAAAAGGAGGAAAAACTCCAGCTTATGAATGGAATCAGATTGTTTCTCTTAAGACTGAAGTGTGCTTTTTCACTTGACATCCAAGCCCAGCCATTTGTATAGATGTGAGGGAAAAGATACTATAAATGGATTCAAAGAAGTTACTACCAAATGCGTACATCTTTTTAAAGGAATTTACCAAATGTTTTAAATGATGTATATTCTTACAGACAAGCTGTTAACATATTACAAAAGCATTTGCATGATATACTAAGTCAAAGCTACTTTCCTGTCCCATGGTATATATCAGATGATGTGTCAGCTTGTGGTTTATTGTGATATGCTAGTTTTCCTATACTTTGACTCATATTCCAGCCATCTTTGTGTGGGCTGGTGAAAAAATATCTTCTGCATTGATTTTTAACAACAAAGAAATAACTTGAGGATCAGATAAGGGTCAGAGCCTTTACAAAGAAGGCATGGGAATTAAGATTTCCCAGGCTATTAACATTTTATTCTCTGCATGCCTGCTGGATTGGATAATGTAAACATTTATGAACAGGTAAGATACTGCAAAAGGAGCAGCTCTCATTTTGTGCTCACTCCTGCCTCCCACTCTATATCCAGAGACAAAAGGGAAAATTAATCACCAAATGCTTCCCATCATCTTGGTTGAGACAATAAACTGGACCATATTGGAGATGAATAAACGATTGCAAAACAAATGGTTAAGAGGCTCTTTCCTACACCAAGACATTGATTTGGACTACATATTGTGCCTGGGACAAAAAATCTGATTGCTCCATTTGAATGAATGGCCATTGTCAAAACTTGAAAGTCACAGGGGCAGTTCGAACTAGATACTTTTTACACATTAACATGCAGAACTGCTAGATGAGTGCCTGTTTTTCGGCCTACTGCACATGTGCCTGTTTCAGATCGATGCACCCATCATTTATATTCATTGTACCTGCAAGGGGATGCAGTGGCGCAGAGGCTTAATGATGGTCTGTACTCTAGCAGTTCGAGCCCGGCTCTGTGAGATGGAGTGGCACCCGTAGCTTGATTCCAAGCTCCTGCTGCCCACCCAGCAGTTCAAAAGTATGCAATATTGCAAGTAGATAAATGGGTACCACTTATAAATGGGGAAAATCTAGCTGCGTTCATGTGTGTGGAGAGCAGAAGCCAGTGCTGGACCTGATTGGACGCAAGACAACCTGACATGTGGTGAGGCAATAGTGTGGGAAGAGCCTGGAAGAGCCAGAAACCTGAGTGCCGCTAGTTAACTAGTGTAAAGCTAGTTTCACACACACATACACACACCATAGCACACCAAGGATAGGCGCGTAAATGCTGAACAGAATGAACTAGCATTCTAGGCTGTCAGGACTGCATTGTGTATCTAGCATGTTTAGAGTTTCCTGACATTGTATGCCATATGCTAAATTGTACCTGGAAATAATAGGACTTGTATTCTTAAAAATCTGGAGGATATGAAGTTTGCAACAATGGACTTAGTTTCTAATTACATTTAGAAATGATGCAACGTCAGAGCTAGGGACTAGTGTCACAGATTATGGTGTACCATGGCTTGTTATAGATGTCACAATTGTTTGGCATTACAGAGTACACTTTGCCACAAGCAAATAAGCCTTTTTGTCTTGATCTGATAATGTGAAGCAATTATATTTACTAGTTGATCTTCTTAGGCGTTTGTTAATCTTAGTACATCACAACACACTGACAGAAAAAGGGCTTTTTGAAAAAGAAGATGCAAATATAAAACATACATTGTTCTGTCTAGACCTGAATCCAGGAGGATTTTACTTCAATTTTTTTCCAGTCATAATATTGGGGATTTATGCTAAATTTTGTCACTGGATGGAATGAAGAACTTCAGAATTCAGATTTTTCTTTGGATCAATTCAAGATTGGTTATTGGACTTCACTAAAAACCCTTGTTTTAAGATAAGCCCTTAATGTAATACTATATATAATGGAAGTGTTTTTAAAGTGTAATAATCCATGAAAAGCTCAGATTACTTAATTTAGTTTAAAAATAGTGGGTAAATCTTTTCTTGGGGTGGATAGTTTGGGCCTTCTACAATATTCTTACAATGGATCAAGTGAAGACCTAGTTTTTAAAAACTTTTGCAAGTTTAAAAAATGACTTTGATTTACCTCAGAGTGCTTCTTGGCAGATTATTCAACTCCAGTATTTGTTGTTTGATAGATTTGTTCCAGATGCTTTTACTGCATATGCATTTCTCAATGGTTAGAGGTTTGGGAAGAATTAATCTGACTTCTAAACCAGTAACCCTTTTGTATAGAAAGCTGAAGGAAGTGGATGACATTGTTGTTAGTTACTTGTGCAACCTCTGGAATAATATGCTTGAATGTCCTGTTCTGGTAAACCAGTGGCGTTTCTTTTAGTGATGCAAACTGGGTTTCCTATAGTTTTAAAATGAGGTTACATGGAAAAATATGGCTTGTACAAGAGTGATTGGGAGTTGCTTGGAGTTGAGCAGTGCTTGGATTTAATAATAAATAATTAAGTAAATATGTTGGATATCTTGGGGAATATTTAATATGGCTTAGTTGCAAATGTCTTGTTGGAAATTCCATTCAGGACTTGGATCATCAAATCACGTTGTTTAGACTTAGCTAGCAAATGAGATTTCATTGTAACAGAGAAATGTGCATTGTGACATATTGTTATATTTGGAGCAGCAAGCAGCAGGGTTGTCAATGTGGATAGGACATACAATGATCATAACAGTTTGGTCTAGTGATTAAGGCACTAGACTAGAAAGCAGGTGACTGTGAGTTCAAGTCCTGTTTAGCCACAGAGCCAGCTGGGTGACTTTGAGCCAGTCACTCTCTCTCTCTCAGCCCAACTCACCTCACAGAGTTGTGGTGGTGGTGAAAATAGAAAGAAGGTGGCATGGTGGGTATGTTTATAACTTTGAGTTATTTATAAAATATAATAAAGATGGGATACAAATAAATAAAATAATAAAAAATAATACAAGGTGCATGTTCATCTTTCCTCTCACCCTAATATATTGTATCTATGCAGACATCAAAAATGTCTGGGGGTTTTAAGTAGGAGAGCGAGCTAAAATAAATATACTTCAATACTCAAAGAAAAAAATCTGTTAACTGATCTGAATGCAATGAACTGTTGATGTGTGTTGTCTGATAGTAATGGAATGAGGGGGTTGTTGCAACAAAGGGGCAAAGAAAATGATTTTTGAGCAATAAGATAATTTTTATAGCATTTTATATTATTTATATAGGTTCCCAGACTTTCATTTTTCAAAATACTATTTATTAACTTTGAAGTTACATTATATAGTTAATATTATTGTATGACTATTTAGGCCTTTTGTTTAGACACCATAATGTACCAATTTAATAAATCTAGCCTGGTTTCATGTATCATAATATGTATAGAGTTTTAGTTATTAATAAATCTATTTCCCATGGCAGAAATAAAGAACAAGCAGAGCAAAAAGTTCCAGCGTTCCAGATAATCTGAATAAAGTAGTAATCAATGATGAGGTTTCTGAAATGGCTATGTTCCACTGGACATTTAATTCCATTAAAATGGCCCCATCCAAAGCTCATTTAGCACCTGATTTTCAGCACTGACCTCTGATAAATTGAGCCTGTAATTCTGTAACCACAATGAATTGAACAGTAATTTGCTGAGTGAATTAACAAGCTGTTAGACATCAGAAGCCACTTGTAGTACCTG
The DNA here is from genome assembly GCA_009733165.1 of Naja naja. Classification (NCBI taxonomy): domain Eukaryota; kingdom Metazoa; phylum Chordata; class Lepidosauria; order Squamata; family Elapidae; genus Naja; species Naja naja. The sequence goes on from CM019148.1 coordinate 272,679,990, forward strand.
TGGTTTATAGTGGACGAAATAATTTATGAACACAAAAATTACACCCCCAAAACTAGGGTTAATGGGAGTTCAATGCCCATATGCAAAAGTCAATCCTGAAGCTAAGTTTTCCAGCAATCATCTTCTGCCTTTTGAGGGGGGGCACTAAATCTGGAAGAAATGCTCTACAGCCACATGTAAAGATTAGAAATTGCTTATCCCAGAACCTCTGAGCTGGGGCTGGAGAAAAGGCCCACATACTATGGGGAGGAAATCATTAAGATAACCACAAATAATCTGTATTGTACAGAAATAATTTGAATGAACTGCATCTTACAGAATTTTCCTTTAAGAACTTCAATTGAAAGAGTTCAATGGTGTTTGATAACAGTGTTCAAACCTCTTCCTAGGGCTGAGAGGGACTGACTCACTCAGTCACCCAGCTGATTTCATGCCTAAAGCAGGACTACAACCAATAGCCTTCTAGTGTATAGTTCAGTGCCTTTAACCACTATATTAAATTGTTGTGTTGTTGGTTTGAGCTCCAAGTTTGGCAATTTGGCTACAAATGTTTCATCCCCATTCAAGGAGACATCTTCAGTGCACTTTGGATTGAAGGTGTTTCCTCGATTGGGGACCAAACGTTTGCAATCAAATCGCCAAACTCCGAGCTCAAACTAACAACATAACTACCAACCTGACCAACTAATATCCAAAGACATTTCAGATTAAATTGTCTTCAACTCTTTTATTTGCTTCTAATCAATTTAATGAAACATACTTGAGTAACTCACTATTTTCATGGGTTATTTTTCTTAACACATCGGATTCTTATGTTCACCTCATCCCTTTTTAAATCAATTTGTATTGGTTACTTTTTGGGGGATTCTGTACCAAACCTAAAGTAACCAATCAATTTCTTAAACTTACAGTGCAGTAAAGATAGCAGTAAATATTTGCAAAACAACATGCAAAACTGTGGCTTTCTACTTCTTTTTACAAAATAAACCACAATCCCTTAGGTACACATGAAATCATGATTACTACATCAAGCTGGATGCAAATAAGTATCAGAAGATTCTTCATTCTTGTGTGAACCAACCATAATTTGACATTTGTCTCTCATAACTAGGAAAGAGTTGAAAAGCGTAAGTCCTTAACATAATACAAAGTAGAGTCATATCCAAACAAGCTACATTTATACATTAGTGAGTTATGTGGCTTAGTGTGTTAGGATCCCACTCCTGAGAACTTTTAAAATATCCTTGTTTTCAATCTTTGCCTGAAAGCATTCTTCCATGATTAGATTAATTTTCTGGACTACACCTACACCCAGCACTTGGGAATAAAATGTTGTTCCAGCTTCAGGATTTTTTTTTTTGTATTCTCAGTGCTACTCATGCTGAAGTGAATCCAGGTGAACCCTTTTAACAAAAGGTAGTTTACAACAAGGTAGGTGGTTTATAACAGTTACTGGTTTCAGAGTTGTTTCTGTATGACATAGCTAGCCAAATGAATGAAGGAACAAGTCTCCAATGAAGAGATTAAAAAAGAAGTGTAGTCCCCTGTTCTCATTTTGCCACTGATTCCTTCTTGAGAGACACTCTTTGGTCCATACTTTATGTAGCTGGTTATCTTGGATTTCCTCTTATATAGAGACCCAAAGAGTCGGGACCTATATATTTATCAAAACATGTTATTTTACTTTGTTTTATGAGTATCCACATCCTTAGACTTGCAATCTAAAATATACAAGGCACAAGAAAAAGGGAGGGAGAAGAGAAGGATCTCTCTCCTCAATTCCCTTGTTTTGGGTTTCTTTCCCTAGTTCTCATATGTTTTAAAACCCCACAGAGAGCATCTAGTTCTGGGAAGGCATGCTTCAGACAGCATGTATCAGCATGCCACCTGCTTCTGGGCAAACCATCATATGGCCTTTGGTATCATGTTAACTAGAAGAAATCTTGGATAGCTCAAGGCTCTTTGAAGAGTAGAGTTTAAAATGTTCTTAGTCAGATCTACATATTATGCTAAAATAAGGTTTGTTTTAACTAGTTTACTGAGTAAACCACACTTGACTGAGTCTGTTATACCATACCATACCAAACAAATCATAGTTTACCAGTGTCTGCGGTTATAAAGCAAAATCCCCAAAGCAACTTTATGGCTTCATATGTATGAGCCTAGCTATGTAGAGATGGGGCGGACACGACTTCACAACTAACAACAACAAGCTAGGACTTCCTTATTAATTCTATCCATAATGGTACACTCAGTAAACTCCCATGACATGCAATACTATAATATGCAGTTGATGAGCGTACACACCTGCTGACATGTTACCCCAGTGTTGGGCATCTAGAAGAATGCTGAAACTTTTCATAACCTTGCTTACCAGCCACGGTTTTTAAATGTGCAAAATGGTCTGTTTGGTGCACACATAACATAGAAAAGTGATGCAGTCCTGTGGAGGAAATAATCTAGCAATCTGCTTATGGTCCATTGAATATTTTGATTTCAAAAGTCTCACCAATATGGTTGCTTGACTATATGTATTTTAACTATGATTTATTAACTCAAACTAACCAAGTTTGTGTAATCTGCTGTGCCATAAAACCAAAGTTGGGAATTACAAAGGCCACGTTCATATAGCACCAAGCCATCTTAAAGCTTAGCATGATTTGTCTGTCTTTGGCACACCATACTTACTCAGATTCAAAAGCTCCTAAAGCAGACTTTTTAAAAAATTAAATACAATACACCTTCAACCTGCCCAAGTAAAATTTAATCTTTTGTTGCACTTCAATGGATGGATGGATGGATGGAGATGTGGCTACATTGTGGTGGCACAGTGGTTAGAATGCAGTATTGCAATCTAATTCTGCCTACTGCCAGCAGTTCAATCCTCACTGGCTCAAGGTTGACTCAGCCTTCCATCCTAGAAGTCAATAATATGAGGTCCCAGATTATTGGGAGCAATATGCTGAAAGGGCTGTAAAGCACTGTGAAACAGTATATAAATCTTAAGTGCTGTTGCTACTGCTATTGCTATGACTAGAGTAATATATAGAAATAAATATTTGGTTATGCCTTTCCATTTTAGAACTTCAAGTAAGCAAGAAAATATTCCAGTGATATCATATTAGGATATGCCCATTAGTGACAATGAACAATATATATACTAAGAAGAGCAGAAGACACCAGGATCCTGCAGATTTGAGGAATTTCTGTTTGCTGTACCAAGTCATTTAACTGATAGCAGAATCTACAACGATCTTTGTCAGGAAAAAAACTGCCTTGTTCAGTATTCTAGTTGCTATAAAGATCATGTGGCAGAACAAGTCACCTTTTTAAACACACACACACACACTGTCTCTTGGAAAAAAATAAATAATTAAAAAATAAAATAAAAAATACAGAACATTTATAGTTCAGGGTTGAAATGAGGGGTCCTTAGTTTTTTCTAAGATTGGATAATGTAAGAAAACAACCAAACTAGATAACATCATCAGTGCTACTAAGGAGTGGGATTTGCTCTCATTTTATATTCTAGTGGCTTGTCCTGTCGGTATTGGTGGGAGTGGACTTTGAGATTCTTTGGTTGGGCTGGTTACTGTTAGCTTGTTTGGCAGTTCCTTGATTGGGGTATTATTTACTTCTTGATTGTTGGTCTGATATTAATCTTGGTGTTAATCTATGCTCCTCACAGGGTGATTGTTGGTAGGGAGGTGTTTTGGTGGTTTTATTCCCATTTAGGCTTGTTGATTGTCTCTTGCACAGGAGGTAGATGTTATGTTTGTGTGTCTAAAGGTAAAGTTAAAGTTTCCACTGTCCAGTTGTGTCTGACTCTATGGGGCGATGATCATCTCCATGTCTGAGGGAGCCAGCATTGTCCAAAGACATTTCCATGTGCGTGTGACCAGCACGATTTACGTTAAGGCACACAGAAAGATGTTGCCTTTCCACCAAAACGGTACCTTGCATTTGCATGCTTTTGAACTGCTAGGTGGGCAAAAACCGGGGCAAGTAACGGTAGCTGATCTCATCACGCAGGGCTCAGGTCTTGAACCCAGGCTGTCAGCTTTCAGGCTGACAAGCTCAGCATCTTTAACTGCTGAGTCATCACGCTCCTTTTTATGTCTCTATTGATGGCCAATTTGTCAGAGTGCCAGGCTATCAGGAATTCTCTAGCACTTTTGGACTTGACTTGGTCTAGGATGGTCAGTTTCCAGTTGACAAAAAGAAGTCTGTCCATGTGTGTGGAAACGAAGTTTTCATGATGTCCTGAGTTGGACTAGCTGACCTACAAGGTCCCTTCCAACTCTGTTAATCTTTCAGTGGTGTTCATTGATGTGTTCTACTAGTCTTCACGCATGTTTGTCTTATGTATTGGCTGTTGCAGTCTTTACTCTGTATGTTGTAGATGACTATTTTTTTTTCTTCTGGATCTCTTTTGATTTACTTAGGACAGGTTTACTTAGGACAGGTCAAACTCAATTTCATTGAGGGCCACATCAGGGATGTGTTTGACCTCAGAGGGCCTGGGTAGGTGTGGCCAGCTTGACATCAATTTTTGGCTGCAACAGCCTCCTGCAGCTCTCTGCCCCCACCCCAGCTCCGTTTTTGCTGGCAGAGGGCTGAAGGTGTGTAAAGTTTTGCTGGCTGTTGAAAACAGAGCTTGGGAGGGCTGTATGTGGCCCTCCCAAACACTATTTTCACTGGAAGAGGGACCACGGGCTGGTCCTTCACTGTTTCCAGGGCAGCGCTTGTGGGCCAAATCTGAGCTCTGGCCCCTGGGCCTTGAGTTTGACACCCTTGACTTAGGATGTTTTGGAGAGCTTTAATTGGTTTGTGTGCTATGTGATTGTAATAATCTATTGGTGGCTTCTGAGATGTTTTTGATGTAGGGAAATTTTTTTTTCCATTTGTTTTGGTTGTGCTACATTGGGTGGAGTGCTCAGGCACTTTTTGATGAAATTGTGTGGATATCCATTTTGCTGGAAAAGGTTGTTTCCTACCTGCCTAACAAAATGGAGGGCAATGACCGCTTCAACCAGTGAATAGGTACTCACAAGATGCTGGCTCTTAACCAAGATGATGAATGTGCTGTGCACCAAGATAGAAAACCCTACTATAAAATGTGAACAGCTCAAGATGAATTTTGATTGCATTCATCAAGGGCTGGGGGTGAGCCAAAGGTTGCAACCTGAGGCTATGCCTTCTAAATATGACCAGCATATTTAGCATAGTTATATGGCTAGGTGAATGTGAGAAAGAACCTTATGATGGTTAGATGACTTCAGAAGCTGCAGTAAATTACTAGAGGGGAAAAAATCACAATTGGAAGGAAAAAGGCATCTTTTAACATGGGAGATTCTAATGTCACAATTACACATGGAAGCTTGAGTTTGCATGAACCAAGACTTATCCATAGTAACTTTGATTTATTTAACCGTTTTTCCGCCTTCTCGGGACACACACAGAAACATTAAGCTAAACCCACGATTATGCCTAGTTTGCATACAAATGGTTGCCTAGTCTGTAGTGAAGAGGACTCTGGTTCCCTTTCCTCAAATCACGAACCGCTCCCGATTTTAGAACGAGGCTTCCTTTCGCATCCGGCTCTCAAACGGTTAAACGAGCTAAGTTCGCTGCCGAAAATCCCTAAGGAGCCTCTTCCTGCATGGGGGAAATGACATCGATTTCACCCCGGGAGGAGAAAACACGCGATGTGGAATCGCACAACCGCAGCCGTTGAAACAAATTCAAAAGTGAAGGAGTTGCCGCGCTTAACATTTCTTTCTTTCTTTCTCTCTCTCTCTCTCTTTCCTTTTCTTTCTTTTAACCACCACACCCTGAGCAAACAAACTAATACCAACAAACTCTCGCCCAGCCTACTTTCCCAGTTAAGGCATCCTCGTTATGGTTTGTTCCTGAATGAGGCGCTTTTCCTTCCCCGTCGACCCTGAGGGTTATTTCGGGTTTCACTGAAACCCATCGGCTTTTTCTTTCTCTTTCCTCCTCCTCCTGGTTGCTACGATCGATTCGAGGCAAATTCCACCTCTCGCCAGCGCGCAACTCCAAGGAGCTCCAGAAAAGTTTGCATCAGCCAGCCTTTCTCCCTCAGGGCGCTGAAATCCTCGCTCTCCGCCGCCTGTACATCCTCCTCCGCGCCCCCCCTCCTCCGCCGGGAGCCGCAGCTGGAGCGATCCTGGCTCCGCCGAGCGGCCTCGGCTCCGCCCTCGCGATTGTGCCTCGGCATGTGAGCAAGATCCCATTTCAAGAGGCTCCTCCGCTTGCGCCTGCGACTAAGGTGGCTGCGAGGACACCTCTCTCTCTCTCTTCCCCCACCTCTAACTTTTCCCCTCCCCATGTGATCTGATTCCTCCCCCCCTTTTCCCTTCGCTCTCTCCCTCCCTCCTCTCCTGGACTTTCCTATGAGGTCACCAGCTGCTTCCTGGCTCCGCCCCTCTGCATCCCCTGGCTGTTGCGGGCCGTGGCTCCGCCTCCCCTGTAGAGAGTCCGCTCCTCGCGTTCATTTCATTCCTCTTCTCATTCCGAACATTCTTAGCATCGCTCGCGCTGCACAAGCCCATTCGAAAGCCCAGCCCGCCCTGCCGCCACCGGTTTTGGGGGCAGTAACTAATCACTTGAAGGGCTTCAATAATCCCGCAAGCCAACAAGCTGTAGAGCCCAAGACGCACACACACCGTGATTTTTAAGGGCAAAAAAAAAAAAACATCCAAAAAAAGCAACCAACAAGCAAAAAAAAAATACACACGAAGGCTATAGACATTTTAAAAGCAAGCCAAAAGTCCCCAGGGGAAGCTGGAAGAAGTTTTGAAATTGATTTGCACAAAAACAAAAACAAAAAAAAGAAAGGCTGGTGGTGTTTGCAAAGGTGGGGAGTGGAGTGGAGGTAAGTTTTGTGCGTGTGCGTGGAAGGGGCGAGTGGAGGCTGGAGGGAGCAGCTTCTCTTTACGGTTCGCTTTGCTTTGTGTGGCAGGGAACGGTGGATGGCGGTGTGGGGGAAAGGTCCTCTGTTATTTACTTGGGAGAATCGTGTCGGTTGCCCCCCCCCTCTTTTCACGCCCCCCCTTCCCGCTTCTCAGTCTCCGCAGGTGAACAGAAGGGAGAGGAGTTGGGGGGGGGGAAGCGAAAAATCAGGCAAAGTAGCCTCGAGAGACAGGGGAGGGGGAGGTAAAGCTGTTTCCAACGGAGTTTAGCCTGATTTGGGTATTTAGCCAGAGCTGCAACAGGCGGCCGTGCCGTATCTCTCTCGCCCTCTGTGCCTTATTGCTGTTTGCTGCTTTAATTTAGTTGCCTGAGTCACTGCTTTGCAGCCTGGCTGGAGCGCGCGCGCTCTCTCTCTCTCTCTCTCTCTCACACACACACACACACACACACACACACACACACACACCCCGCGCGCGCACACACACACACACACACACACAAATCTTTGGCATTTTTCACATTTTTCGTCGAGAAGAAATAACTTGGGAGCAGATCAGGCCTTGCATAGTAAAACGAACCTATCCCTTGAGTCCCTCGTCCTAGCGCTGAGCTTTTATAAAAAGTGGCTGGATCGGAGGTTTAGCTGCCTGTTTAGAGCCTTGAGGTTTTGTTTTGCTTTTGTTTTTCCCCCTTGTTTTTTCCTTTTCTTTCTTTCGTTTCTCCTCCGCCTGCCCCCCCCCTTTTATCCCTCCTTTTAAAGATGAAAGAAGGAATGTTCTCTTTCGTTGCTTTGCTTTCTCCAGAACTGCTGCTGCTTAATTGCACATTCAAGTGGAAAAATTTTCCGGAGTCAGCAGAAACATTGTATCCCAAAAAGACAACAAAGTCACAGTTCCAACAAAACGAGGAGAGTGTCCCTGGAAAACTTCCTTCGGTAGGAGCCCAATGTTTATTTATTTTCCTCTAACCTTTTACAGGAACCTTGTGCATCCCCTCCCTACACGTTAATAGTGCTGCTGGCCAAAAGAGACTCTTTTGTTCCACAATTCACACTGTTAAAGAAAGGAAGTCCACTTACATGAGGGGGGGGGAGAGGAGAATTAAGTTTATCTAAATCCAAAACAAAAAAAATAGAAAGTGAGGGATAGTTCGCTAGCCAAACTCTTGTTTTTTATTCCAATCTATGAGGGGAGATGGACAAACAAGAAATTTATACAATTCTGGATTGATTTTCTCTATTTTTTTTAAAGCACCCAACATTATCACTGTATTAAAATATTTTTGAGACTATGAAAAATCAGTGTCACCTGTGCTTCTCAGCAGAATAGTTAAGAGATTAGAAGTGACTACCTGAATATGGGGATATGTCTCCATATCAAATGGCCTTCAATAAATGCCTCAAAGTTGATGGGCACCTACTTTCCTTTATTTCTAAATGTAAGTGGCTTTATGTTTTAATTTGAGGTGTAAAAATCTCTATCTTGCTATATATTTCCTTTTTTTTAAATTAGCATGATGCTTTTAACTGCTTATGTGACTTCTGGCATGATGTATCTCTATTCTGATTTAAAATAGTCAATGAATAAAAGTAGCTCAGCAAAACTCTTTATCAGGAACACTAAACATTCTAATCTGTAAGTTAATCAAGTTAAAGAAACATCCTTGGTTGTAGTTTTTCAAGAGAAATCTAGTTAAGTATCAGTATTGAAAGCAGTTAAGTTAAAAAAATCACATTTAGCTAAACTTACAATGCATTTTATCTGGATGTAGAAATTGTATTCAAGGACAGAAGCTGACAAAAGGAAAAGAGCATTATATACAGTGCATTGGGAACACAAATTGTAAATAGAAATCTGGTCTTATTTCATGCAAGATTTGAAGAAATGTGCTCCTAAATTTGGAACGGTTGTCCTGGGGTACATAGTGCATTGCCATCTCTATAAATAGTTGGGGAATACCACTGCAAGGACATTAGACTGTACTGACAGTGTTAAAAAGATTCCAGATAATTCAGAGGCTGTTTTACACTGCCTTACTTCTGTATCTCTGTACAGACAGCAGCTCCTGCATATTTTTCAAATGGAATGCTGAGAATTCATATTTCTCTTCAAAAGGTCAGGAGTACAAACTTAAGGCCTAGCTGAGTTTTTGAAATGATTCCTGTGTTGGAGGGGTACTCTTTTAGTATTTTCACAGCTCTCCACAATGCATTTTAGATTTCTTCATTTTAGAAATTATTTTAATTCATGTTTGTGCCGTGATGGTTTGTTAATAAAGTTAGCCATAACTTTGGAGTTCTAGTTGCATTAAATATTTTCAACACTTGTAGATGCATTGTTTAGGAAAACAGCTTGAGCCTTTGATTCCATATTTCCCCCTTTTGCTAAATGAAAGTAATGGAATGATAATATCTGAATATATGTGATGTTAATAATTATTGATGTTCAGTTCTGCTGAAAATGTTTAAAGTTATCAAAAGCAACTGCACAGTCTGTTAGATGTATGATTAATATTGTATTTAGGTCCAAACTATGTTCATTAAAGTTATCACAAGGAAGAGACTAGAGTGAAGTATTAGTTTTGAAAGAAAGTTTAGTAAACAGTGGAAAAGAACAGTTTTAGCACAACTAAGAACTTGGCCCTTAGTGAATTCCAGCTGGAAGATTTTTAGTGTTGGAAGAATGTGGCTCTTTATGTGTGTTGGTTGAAAAGCCACTTTAATAATTTGAAAGTAACTTTTTCCCCCTTTTGCTTAGATGGTGAATAAATTTTTGAAAGAGGTAGCCTTTTATGGTAGTTCTCCATTGCTAATGAAAGTTAAGATTAGAAACATGAACACAGTAAGCCCTAACATGTTTGTAAAAAGTAAAAAAAACTGCTAGAGTTCAGCAATTAAATTATGTTAAAAAACTTTTTTAAAATGGATATATCTAGAGGCATTAAAACAAGAAGGGGTGGAATTAGTATTCTGGTTGTTAACATGAAAGTGTTATGTAGATTTGCCCAAAGGTGTACTAGAACTAAATTGCAAAAACTTCTAAGCAATGGAAAGTTGAAGGAAAAATATAAATGTTTTTGTGTATGTGTATAATATAGTAATTGGGTAGCCATTATCCTACTATAATTCTATATGATCTTTACCTTTTGTGAAAATCATTTTATTTTAAAATATTTTGGGCTTTTTGTGAAACTTGGTGTGCCACTTGTGCATTTAAGTAAGGAATGGGTATCTTATATGGGTATTTTTAAGTTTTTAACCTAGCAGGTTTTCTGGAACAGTTATGATTTTCACACTGTTTATCTGAAATGGCTTGATGCCTTGTTTCCTAAAGCAGCTTCATTAGTTTAGGATTTAAATATTTGTTGCATCAAAGCCCTCATATTAACATGGGATGTGTGTTTATTTATGCTGTTATGGAATTAATTTTTTGCTGATTTGATTTTTAGGATTTTTATATTTTGAGAATTGTAATCTAGACAGCAATTCAAAAATAAGAATATAGCTAAACATACAATGTGGATATAATCGTAAGCAAGGTTTATATTATATATTTTTTCTCATTATGGTTCTGCATAGAGATATATTTAAACAGAAAGTCATTCATGCCTCCATGGTTTACTGTAGTGGACTTTTTCCCCCAATTACCTAGTAAATACAAGAGAAGAACTCTAATATGGATGTATTTCAACTGGAAATATGTTTGTGCTATGAAAATCATAACCCTTTATGTGGAAGCTGTTGCTTTTTGTGGCTGCATATTATCTTCACTGCATTTCTATAGGATCATGTAGAAATCAGAAATGTAGACATGCGACAGTTAAACATTTTCTATAAAAGTCTTATGGTATTGATAAGTGTCCTTTTGTAAATCTAGTTCTATGTAATAACCAATTGATTCCCAAGTCTGTAAATATCCTTTCAGATATCAAAGACACATCAAGTTAACTGATCACTGGAATCTTTTTGACCAGAGGGTATGTGGGGGGAGGGGAGATGGGAAGTATGCATGCTCAGAAGCAAATCTGCTACATTGGTTGTGGATTTCTCCTTGGAAGTTCTTGCTTGAAGATGAGAACAGATTTTAATACAATACATGCGGACATTTTTTAAAATATTCCTCAACAAGGGCAAAGTGATCTCAAGCTGATGTTTTATGATGATGAGAATTGGAATCAGAAACAAATGTACCTTTTTTATTTTGAAGCTTCATAGTCACTTTGTGAGTCTTGCATGCCAACTTGGTTGACTAACATTCTTATATCACAATAGCCATATTGCAACTTGTAGTGTTGGCATGTATCATCACAATTGGCTTGACACCCTGGATTTATGATTGGGCTTATAGGATCCTATCACATAATGCTGCTTGGAGTGGAAAGACTTAATTGGGGATTTCTAAAGTAGATCATATTGTGGTACAGTATTACAAAATCCTGATTAGTTGTTATAGGAGGATTTTTAGATGATGAGTCTGTGCTGGAAAATAATCTTCAGTGTTAAACAGATGCTTTCCTGGGAATGCTTACTCACAAATAACTGTCTCTAGGATCATAACTATATCAGAGTCCTTTTTCATAAGAAGCACTTCCATATGCCAAGGAAATTTTTATAAGTTCTCAAGTGGAATTTTATAGAAATTGAGTATTTTATTGAAAGCAAATTATTTTAAACAATTTGAAGCTTAAAATAATTGAATGGAATTACGTGATTATGTCCTGTACAATGTATGTTATTTTGTAACCTTTGCTCCTAAGCAATTGTAATGTAAATCTCAACAGCAGTTGGGTAACCAGAATACTTGGGAGCAAAAGTTTCCACCTCAGTTTGGTATTAATTGAAGGAGGGGGGTATTAAGTTAAGAATGGAAACCTATAATACCTGGCTTCCTAGCTTTAATGTAAAGAGCAGGTTTTACAGGAAAGGTAGGGAGAAGAATTTGAAAACAAAAAAATGAGAAAAGGGTATTGTGAAAATCACTGACTTCCCTTTACTTTCAAATAATAGAAATGACAATAGGATGGTTTAAAATGGCCTAATTCTTTATTATATTTAGCCAAATAAAATTTAAGTATGCTAATAGTTTTTTGTTTTCTTTTATTTCAGCAAAAGATACAAAACAGCCTAATGTTTTGGCAAATTGACAACTATTTCTTTTACCAAGACCATTAAAACAAACTATTAGTCAAATGAGAATAATTTCATTTCCATTGATCTCTAATATCATTGTGTTGTATTATTTTATCAGTACATAAACTGAAAGCTACTATTAACAATGCGAAATGTTAAATTATGTGAGAACATATTGAACTTACATTCCCTGCAGCTAACTCTTTAGTTTAGTGCATCTGTTGCATTGCTTTATCCACAGAATTTCTGAATTATCATAATTCAATTCCTTTTGGAAGGAGTTCAAGATGGTATTTTAAATTAATATAAAAGGCATCCTAAGGAATACCCAAAGTGTTAATATATTCAGTTCAATAAGAAATTCATGTCAAAAATTATCTTATTGGCAGATGAGATGATAGCAGAGACCCTGTAATTATTTAAACTCATTTTTGTGTGCTGTATGTTCTCTCTCTTACCATCCAAACATACTAAATTGAATTTATTTGAAAATATATGAGATCCAGCTCATAATGTCAAATTAAATACTATAAAGGTCTATTACGCATATTAATAAACTTTTTTTTGTCATGAAGGCTTTTGAGCAGTTGATTTGCTGTCCTAAAAGGGTGCTTTTAAGAACATCATGAAAACAAAACAAAAAAAGAATGAAAAGAATCTTACAATCCTTCATTGTAAATCAAATGTGAAGCTATGACTTCTACAGAAGGCCAGTTGTAAATAACTTTTGACTATTACTTCTTTCCAACTTACCTTTATGATGTTGGTTAAGACAATAATTTCTATTTGCTCTTAATGTTCTCAAAGTTCTTGCAGAACACAATAATTATTTCCGATTTGCTAAACTGATACAATTTGTTCATAGGATTTATCAGCATTATGTAAGATCAGAGCATTAATTTCTTTTTCAGTTGCAAATGAAAGCTTCCCTTCCCCCTCAAAAAAGTGTTTTGTTCTTTGCTACAGTGCTGCACACGGTGTTGTTGAAGTGCATAGAAAACCCCATTGAAACAAAATGACTTCATTGGAGTTGGCACGTAAGAGCAGGCAGAATCCACCTCAGCCATGCTGAAATAAAGGAAGCCAAGTGTTTTAAATAGCCACTCCCCTTGGCCAGAATGTTTTGAGAGCTCATTGTCTCCCTCTGAGCTCTAGCAGTTTGTCTGCCTATGTTAACTCTCCCAAACCAGACAGCTCGCTTTTGAAAGTTGACATCTGGTTTACTCTTTGTTCACCTGTTTTTTTTAAAAATGCAAATAGATGTGCATGCAGTTGCCTTAGAGGTGTTTTTGTTTCTTTTCTATGTGTCTGGGGTGGGGTGGGGTGAGGGAAAATGCCAAGGAGGGTTCTGTCAAATAATGCTTCCAGTAGAATACTATACACCCTGTTGTTACATTAGTATCAGACCAAAAAGAAAAAAAAAAGTTTTGGCACCATATGGCTGGTTTATGCTTCAGATAGGTTATCAGTGAATTTAGCTGATCAATAGTAGTTCTATGCATTTCAAGTTTGGATTTCCAAGAAGCTTGGCTAATCTAGATGAAAATATTCCTTGAATGCTACAGGAAAAAACAGGGTTATCTTTTCATTGAAATTATTTCTTTGCTGAAATATAATATAGTAACAGGCAAATTACTCTACAGTATATATTTCAATTGTTGAGCTAAGTTTGGAACCCTTGACTTTTTTTTTATAGTAAATTCTGCCTATGGCTTAGCAGGTAACTGAATTAATTCAATGCTTGGATAAATTTGGGCCCTGTGGAATGACCTGGAATTCTTTTGTCTCCTTTGTTGTTGTTTCTTCTTCTTCTCCTTTTCCTTCTCCTTCTCCTTCTTCTTCTTTTGGAAAAAAAACCTTTATCGGAAGTTAACATTAAAATATATACAAATGTATCTATAAAAGAAATGTATGTTGATACATTTCACCATCGTTTTCTTGACAGTACAAAATCTTGGCTGTATTTATACATTCCAAATGTCCATCTATTTCAACAGATTCTCATTGACCATACAAGTGTACAAAATATATTTTTTCTCTTTTTAACCTATATCTTTCACATTTTGCTGTCTATCCATTGGTACCAATTATTCCAAATTGTATAGTATTCCAAGTCCTCTTTGTTATTCAGTTCCATGGTGAGTATCCATTTCTGTGCATTCAAAAATTTTACGAATTATTACTCCATCTGATGGTGTGGTAGACATTTTCCAAGCTTGTGCTAGTGCAATTCTTGCCATCGTAATAATATGTATCATCAAATATTTAATCTTTTTAGAGTATTTGCCCTTAGCAATCCCCAGGAGAAACAATTCAGTGTTTCTTCTTACGTCTTAGAACTGATCTGATCATCTTTTTCAAAGATTACACCAGAGAAACTATTTTTGAAATTGCATGGGTTACTTAAAAAAGAAGTACTGTAGATTCTAGATACTAAATTCATTACTGATGAATACATTCCAAACTTGGGAATTGGATATAAAATCAATATACTTCCTTTTCAGCCCAGCAAAACAATTTTAAAAATGTTGTCGTCTGTAAGTTATTGGTAAAATACTAAAAAGATATTTTAAACTGGCCCAGGACCCACCTGCATGCAAGAACCTAAACATATAGTGTCTATATGTTTCTGTTTAATAGATCAAAACAATAAATATAATTCATAACACATTCTGAGAATTCTTATGACATAAAAACTTTTATGGATTCAATGTTAGAATATAACTGCAATAATTGAAAACAGCACAGTGACTGACTAATACTAACTTTAGTTAACATTGAATTATGTGATTGATTTGTTTCTAGATTTCTGAAGATTTGAGAGATTTTAGAATAGGCACAGAATGCAATGGGATTTTTTTTCTTTGCCTATTCTGTGTTTTTGGTGTAGAAAATATTGGTTCCAACAACCTTCCATTTTTGTAATTGAATGATTTAATCCACTGTTGCCCTCTGACCCTTCCAAACAAGCATGGTTCCTGGGATGTCTTACTTGACACATCTTTGTTTGTTTAAGATTATACACTGTACTCTTTTGTCTCTTTTCCATCCAACTTGCCTATACTACTTTCTCAAGGGTATTTTTCTGTTGTAGTTTTCTTCAGGGTGGGATTCAGCTGGTGTTACTACTGGTTTGGTGACTATGTTCTGTGGGTGTGTATAAAAAAACCTTAAGCTGTGCCACTTGGACAGCTGAAAAGCGCTGTGCGCAGGTGCGCAGCATTTGAAAAGCTTTTTCCTGCTTTTTCAACCTCAGCTGTGCCACGCAAAGCAGCTGAGGTTGAAAAAGCAGGAAATAAAGGACAGGTAAGAGCCTGGGTGGGCGGGTAGGCCAAACAGGAGCAAACAGAGAACCGGTTCAGTGTCTGCTGCTTTTCAGAGCTACCGGTTCTATAGAACCAGGCAGAACCAGTAGCATCCCACCCCTGGTTTTCTTCTTTTTTTTAGGGTTGACTATTGTTTTGATATTTCAATTTTCCATAGTTGTGAATGTGCCCCTTTCAACTTCCTTTTCTAAGCTTTTTCTTTTTTAATAAGTCACCTGTTGCTACCATTCTTGTTTTCAAAAGTGGTTGCTGGTTTCTAATCCAAACATTAGTTCTTTATGCAAATTAGATTGTTTAGTATGAGCTTTTTCTTTCTCATTTTATGAGTTGCATGGCAACATTTTCCAAATACTTAGTTTTATCTAAATAGTCCATTTAAGCCAGTCAGCTTAATATCTCTGTCCTTCCTAAGATCTTAATATCTTAGTATCTCTGTACCTAAGAAAAAGATATAAAACTTCTGAATCTTTAGATTATTAATCCTAGAAAGATATTTTTAGAGAGATAGCATGTTTGAGAAAGTTCATATGTTGAATATAAAGCTTCTATTCAGTGCTCTGGCTTTTTAGAAACACCTTGTCATTATTTTCTCTTACTTTGAAAATGATCAGAATAATAATTGTTATGCAGCACTCAAGTATTGTCATCTCTACAAAAGCTGAGTTTTAAAAATAGCCAAATAATCTTTTTGATGTTGTTCTTGAAGCCCATACTTCCTGTACTTTAATCCCTGGAATATATATTTCTATAATCTTCACATACCCCAACACCTGCCTTGCCAGCCCATTTCTTCTGCAGTTGGCAAGGCTGGCAAGACTTTCCTGAAGGCCTCTGTAGCTGATAACAAAGCTCCAGATTGATTTGGAGCTCTGTTATCAGCTGCAGAGGCCTTCAGGAAAGCCTTGCCAGCCGCAGAAGAAGTTCCTGAAGGCCTCTGACAGTGACAAGAGGCCGGGGGTGACACGCAGAAGTGAGGTTAGTTAGTGGATGACATCCCCCCAAAATAACACCTGGTGCCTTTTTTGGTGGCAAAAAAAATAGAAGATAGGGTCTTATTTTGGGGAAAACCCTATGCAGATAAAATCCATATATTGATTGCAAATATAGGAAACAATGCAATGCTTTTAGTTTCCATCTTTTTAGAATGTGCCATATGGAGGAATGATATCTGGAAGAAAGCTTAACTGTGTGTGTGTCTGCGTGTGTCCAACAATAATGGAGGTGGTGACAGAAAAGGATTAGTGGGACACCTTGGCATAATTCATCTGAACCTTGAGGACTTGAGGACTCATTGGCATTTCGAATGGGGAGGGATAAAAAAATTGGATAGCATTTCAGACCATACATGGCCTTTAAAAAAGCTGAGGTAAAAGAATAGGCCAGATTCTTGCTAGAAATAACATTATTGTTATAAGATGTTGTGTACACACATGTGCACATACAACCTATATTTGTATATTAATGAAATTCTGACAGTGCCATAATCTAACAACATTGGATGATGCACAGAAGAATGTCAACATCAGTTTCCAACTGAGCATAGAAATAATTAAATAATAAATAAGAAGGCTGTTCTTTTAGACATTAAGCTAATTAAGTCCTATTTAGAAAGGAAAGTTTTGAGTAGCTTCCCAAAAGGAGCAAGGGGATAAAACATATCTCCAGGGGAACAAATTCCATAGTGTCAGGGCTACTACAGAAATTCCTGCCTTCATGCCATGTTCTTCTTGAACATAATCTCTGTGAAGTAAACCAATGCTATGCTATATAGACTTTTATAGAAGATAGAAATCACTTTGAACTGGGATTTTATTCTTTTTGTTTCATCATCTAGATAGATGACATAGAACATAAGTAGAGCTACATTTCTTAGTAGGTGAAATAGAGCTTTCCAAAAATGTGCCATGAACTGGCAACCTCTTTCAGAAATGAGATGATTCGGTCAGAAATCTATTTAATAAACGGATGAATAATGTGAGGAATAGAGGAGAGGCTGTGACAGGAAGTGAAACATGCAGTCAGAGAGGAAAAGTAAATTATTGCCAGAATGGCAACCAGGACCTTGAGACAGCGTACTTCAGAAATAAAATTTGAAGCTGCAGAAGAGAGAGTGTAACAGTTGAAACACATTGTTGACTCTCTTAGCCTGCAATACTTGGGACAAGAAGAAGCACAGACTTTGATATCTTCTCTAATGGAAGGCCATTACAAGTCACAGAGAAGAAGAGTGATTTTAACTAATTCTAAATATCTATTCGACTGGCTATTGTGACGGCTGTAAGACTTCTCTTAAGAGAAGGAAGAAGATCCAGTATAGCTAGTTGTTGTGAAGCAGTCCCTCCTGCTCCCAAGAAAAGATGAGGGGAAAAAACTAGGGATACTCTGAAAGTTAGCTATCCAAGCCTGTAGATATATGGGACAGATATCAACTTCTCTTGTAACAACCTGGACTGAAATAATTTTTCAGGGTCTCTCAGACCTCTGATTACTAATATTTATTATAGATGAGTAGTCTGTTTTTAAGTGAGAAATTTACATGCAGACAAGTTAAGATTGGAAGATTCTGATCCATTTTCTCTTGTCTCTTTTTAAGGTGGGGTAGGTTGCACCTGTTGGTAGTTTTGGAAATAGCTGCTAAACTTCTTGTCATTGTGACAACCAGCTGTCATAGCAGGGCAGGTGCTGAGGGGTGACAAAGATTTCCAGGTGCAGAATGAATGTGGTGGGAAGATCATAGTACAAGAAATAATCCAGTTTACATGTTAAGTCATTGGAGTTCTTGTTCTGCAGGCTAGGAGATATAAGATTATTAAAGTGGGAAAAATGTGGCCTTGTGACCTTCTGTATAAGTCTATGAGAAGTTGGAACTTTGTAAGTTGCTTGATACATCATGGAAGATGATGCTAATGTTCTAAAGCATCTTTGATAGCCAAAAACTCTTCAGTAAAAATACCATAATTTGGTATTTTTCTCCTGGTCAGTAGGTCATCGGTGTTTTGGGGAAAAAGATATAGGGGAACAAGCTGTCATCAAACTCTGGAGCAGATTATGGAAACTAATCAGCAACATTCTGAACCACAAAGGACAGTGTGGAACTGACTAATGAACAGTAGTAAAATAAATGCTTATTTGAATAGAAGAAAACCTTTTGGGGTTTTGAAATCCTACCTGAAAAGGATCCTTTTCTTGATGAGAGAGCAGTACAGTTGGTTGGAAAGGGATTCTCAGCAGGACATTTCACCTGTGAAGTGACAATGTTGTTCACAATATAAATATCTCACACCCTCCTTTGCAATTATTATTTTGTTGCAATTCTGTGAGTCTTCCATTGATAGCTATGGATCAGTGGGACTAAAAACCGAAGTCTCTGAGATGACCTTTCAAATCAACCAATCCTTTTTTTTCATACATATTTCATTATGTTTTGAAGAGAACATAAAATTAACAGAAACTATTACAGAACAAGAAAAATGAATGAATGAATGAATGAATGAATTCTTTATTTATTGGCCAAGTGTGATTGGACACACAAGGAATTTTCTTGGTGCAAATGCTCTCAGTATACATAAAAGAAAAGATACATTTGTCAAGAGTCAAGAATCATAAGGTACAACACTTAATGATAGTCATAGGGTACAATAAGCAATCAAATCATACTAGGAAACAGTCAATATAAATCATAAGGATACAAACGACAAAGTTACAGTCATACAGTCACAAGTGGGATGGGATGGGTGATAAGGAGTGATGAGAAGATTAATAGTAGTGCAGACTTTGTAAATAGTTGAACAGTGTTGAGGGAATTATTTGTTTACCAGAGTGATGGCTTTCAGGAAAAAAATGTTCTTGTGTGTAGTTGTTCTGGTGTGCAGTGCTCTATAGTGTCATTTTGAGGGAAGGAGTTGAAGCAGTTTATGTCCAGGATGTGAGGGGTCTGTAAATATTTTCACAGCCCTCTTTTTGACTTGTGCAGTATACAGATCCTCAGTGGAAGGCAGGTTGGTAGTAATTGTTTTTTCTGCAATCCTAATTATCCTCTGAAGTCTGTGTCTGTCTTGTTGGGTTGCAGAACCAAACCAGACAGTTATAGAGGTTCAGGTGACAGACTCAGTAATTCCTCTGTAGAACTGTATCAGCAGCTCCTTGGGCAGTTTGAGCTTTCTCAGTTGGTGCAGAAAGAACATTCTTTGTTGTGCTTTTTTAATGATGTTGGGTGTTCATTTTAGGTCTTGAGATACGATAGAACCTTGAAATTTGAAGGTCTGTACTGTTGATATTGTGTTGTCTAGTATTGTAAGAGGTGGTAGTATGGGAGGGTTTCTCCTAAAGTCTACCACCATTTCTACGGTTTTGAGTGTGTTCAGTTCCAGATTGTTCCAGTCATACCATGAAGTAAAGAAAGAAAAGAAATAGAAAGAAGTTCCAGTTTCCTTTGCAGTGAATAAGTATGATTACAAAAAAATTCAAAATCACAAATTATGTGCATATTTTTCATGCAAATAGTGTAGAAGGGGTCAAATAAATTAATCCTGTATTTCATGATCATTCTCATCATATTAGTTAAGTTAAGCTTCACTATAACTAACAACTGAAAATGTGTATGCATGTGTGTATATGTATGTATGCATGTATGTGTATACAGTGTGCTTATCATACCTTAAGGCTTTGTATTTTATGGTTGTCACACATTGACTGGCTATTGTTTGACCTATTTGGCTTTCTCAAATGTAACTTTCAGTAGCGTCACAAAATTCTAGGTGGTTTTAAAAGTGCCAGGTTGCACATTTTGCAGCTCCCTTGGTCAGATTGATTAAAATTATTACACAAAAGTGATGAGAAATTCCTTAGGTCTTTTGAGATGTGTGATTTGCATTGACCAATGAAATAACAAATCTGCCAAGATGCCCATTATGCTTGTCAAGCTTTGAAAGGCAAGTATTTGGTGTTAGGGAGTTGCTGTTGAGGCAGCGACTGTGTGTCTTAGAGTCTGATAGTGGACTTGCTGTTTCTGTCCCACCTGTTGGTATAAGAGTTGGTATTCAAACAGATAAAAATTCAACTGGTTGTGTAAACAGCTAACTGAAGACCTCCATTATCTGTGAAGATAGCTGTTTACTCTCTGGTGCACAGTAAGACTATGAGAAAAAGACTCATGTACTCAGAGGATATTGGTTCTAGATTGAAACTAATCAACTTGCTGCAATCCTTGTACTAGTACTTCATTAATCTTAATACATATTGCTAAACCAGTACTCTGAGATAATCATACTTGGAGAATTGTTTTTGATTCAGGAAGTTGCCAAAGTTAACCCAGTGATATCCTTTAGGACTGTTAACAGGACATCTGGGCTGCAATCCAAGCAAGATGTTGGAATTGATCCAATAACAATGGAATTGTTAGAAATTCTGGAGATGTTATTTAATCTAGAGATTTGAATATATGCTGCCTTGTCATGTCTTTTGTGAATAATGCTAAGGCAAATGTGCTGTCAAATATTCATAGTGAACATAGTATTTCCCTCCAATCTTTACCTTCCCAGATAGAAACAAGATTAGCTAAATAAATTTATTACAGAGAATTAGAAAGTTACACATATTTATTTATTTATTTATTTATTTATTTATTTATTTATCTATTTATTATTTAGACTTGTATGCCGCCCCATCTCCGAGGACTCGGGGTGGCTCACAACTAAAACCAGAACACAACAATAAAGTAATTTAAAACAATATTAAACAATAACAAGTCTAGTTTAAGTTAAAACCCCAGTATATGATTTAAAATTCAACCACCACCCCCAGGAGATCAGCACAGCACAGCCTGTTCGAATAACCAGGTTTTCAGGTCGTGGCGGAAGGTGCGAAGGTCAGGGGCCAGGCGGAGCCCCAGGGGTAGTTGATTCTGTTAAGTTTGCATGAAGAGACAGACGCGGAGTGCTTCAAGCTCTTTGTTTATTAGTGACTACAGCTCAGAACGAACCCCACTTTGGCTGGGCTGCGGCTGCTACTTATAGCCAGCAGCCGCAGTTGCCAGCCAATCAGAGTGCAGGGTTTTCCTGCACTTTTTAAACCAATCATTTGTTACATTTTACAAGAACAGTTCAAACTAAACCAATGGCTTTAAGCCTGCATACATAACACCCCTCCCCACTAGGTTCAATCCATACTCAAACCCCAGCCTATCTAATGTATTCTTTTAAATAGGTGGGGCTCTTACCTGTACGTTGAGACCTACGTGGTTCAGATGCTTTAAGGTTCTCACCTTGTGAGGGAGGAAATGTGTCTGCTGACATTTCCTTACTAGGACTTATAGTAATGGTAGAACCTGTTTAGTTACTACAACCTGGTCTCTCCTCCCAATCCATCTCCAACCCAATGTCAGCACCTAAATCAGGTAATGATGTGCAATCTTCCATTTGTGAAAATGGTTGTTGGTATTGTGACAGGTTTTGGGATGGTTCCTGTCGTGTTAGCTCGTTACACATGGGGTTGATTCTTGCTTGTTCATTACACTCATGATCCTCCCCTACCCCCCTAGAAGAGGCAGTAGGAATGGGAACCAGAGAGGAACAATTGCGATGTTCCTGAGGTAATCTGGATCTAAGCTGATCAATGTGCCTGCTCCAGAGGACACCATCCTCCGTTTGTACCCTGTAAGACCTGGGGCCTGTGATTTGGGTTATCTCAGCAGGAATCCATAAAGGTTCACCCATAAGGTTCTTAGCATAAACAGAATCACCCACAGTGAATGTGTGAATTTTGCTAGTGGAATCTAGTGGTGCATTGGGTGCGTAAGTGGGATGAAGGCGATCAAGGGGAGACCTGAGTTTCCTACCCATCAACAATTCAGCTGGGGACAAATTAGTTGAGGGGTTGGGAGTGATATGCTGTACACTGAGAAGTTTTTCAACTCTCTCAGTGATATCCCCTGGACCCAATTGCTGAAGTTTTTCCTTGGTAAATCGTACCATACGCTCAACCCGCCATTAGTCAAGGATGCCCAGGGGCTGTCAGGGCATATCTGATACCCTGTTGTGCTAGATATGATTCAAAAAGGTTGGATGTAAATTGAGGGCCATTGTCAGAAACAAGCACATCAGGTAACCCGTAAGTTACAAAAAGCTTTTTAAGCTGTTTGATGACAGCTTCAGTTGTGGTGGATGCCATAGGGATAACCTCTAGCCATTTGGAACATGCATCAACTATAATAAGGAAAGTGTGCCCTCTGGTAGGGCCAGCAAAATCAATGTGAATCCTGGACCATGGGCCCCTAGGACATTCCCTTTCCTGTGTGGGGGCGAGGGGTGGGGCAGGCCTGACTACCTGACAGTTGGGACAAGTTGCAACCCAGTTTTCAACCATTTTGTCAGTACCTGGCCACCATACATAACTCCTGGCCAATCCCTTCATTCTGACAATACCTGGATGACCCTCATGTAACATTTCCAAAACCTCTTTTTGCAGTTTTGTAGGAATAACCACCCTGTTACCCCACAAAATACATCCTCTTAATACAGATAATTCAGGCCTGTGGATGAGTTTGTATGAATAAGCAGCAAGAAATTCAGTCCACCTCAGCATTCTTGGTGACAGGATCGTGGGCGTAGGTTTGTCTCCTGCCACAATGCCTAACAGAGGTTTGTGATCTGTGACAATGGTAAATGTTCTCCCTTATAAATACTTATGGAATTTCTTGACAGCTGCAACAATTGCCAAGGCTTCCTTGTCCAGTTGGCTGTAGTTCCTTTCTGCTTTGGTCAAGGTGCGAGAGTAAAATGCAATAGGAGCTTCCCTCCCGCTGGGAAGCCTGTGGCTCAAACCCCGCCCCCCACTCCAAAAGGGGATGCATCACAAGTCAGTACAACAGGCAAATTCTCAGAGAACTGTATCAGTACAGCATCAGACGTGATTAGTCTTTTAATATTGTTAAATGCAGATTGTTCTTTTCTGCCCCAGACCCACGCAGACTTTTTGTCTAATAATCTGTGCAGTGGTTCTGCAATGGTTGCCTTCTGAGGTAGGAACATGTGATAAAAGTTAATGAGTCCAAGGAAGGCTTGCAGATCTGTTTTACATTTTGGTCTAGGGGCTTCTTTGATTGCCTGAACCTTGGCATCTGTGGGGTGGATACCATGCTTGTCAATCATATAGCCCAAGAACTCAACCTTGTCAGTTCTAAGAGTGCATTTTTCTTCCTTGACTTTTAACCCCGCTGTTTTGAATCTGGTAAGGACTTTTCTGAGTCTCTCTTGTAACTGAGTGTCATTTTCAGCAGAGATTAACACATCATCAAAGTAAGGTACTACCCCTGGCAGTCCTTGGAGCATCCTTTCCATAAGGCTTTGGAAGATGCCTGGTGCCACGCTTACTCCAAACTGTAACCTTTACATTTGAAAGCACCTCTATGAGTCACAATGGTTTGGGCCTCTGCAGTGGCATCATCAACTGTTAATTGTTGATATGCCTGGGCCAGATCCAATTTGGCAAAGACTGTACCCCTGCCAAGTGAATGTAGTAAATGATGCACCACTGGAACTGGATATGCGCTCTGTTGAAGCGCATGGTTCAATGTCCCCTTATAGTCTCCACAGATTCTCACTGACCCATCAGTCTTGACTGGCATGACTATGGGTGTCTCCCACCTGGAGTGGTCAGTGGGCTCTAAAACTCCTTGAGCTATTAGTTTATCTAATTGTGCATCATTTTTTTCCTTTAAGGCAAATGGGACCCTTCTGGGCTTTAAACGAATTGGTGGCACCTTGGGATCTAGATTGAAAGTGATAGGGGTCCCCAAATACTTGCCCAATCCGTTGCTGAAGACCTCTGGAAACTCAGACTTCAAGGCCTCCTCCCATTCAGTGTTGCTCACGTGATTGATGCCAGTCACCTCGATGCCTAGTGGATTGAACCACTCAAGTCCCAGCAAGCTTGGGCGATCCTTGTCCACGGTGGTCAGGGGCAAGCGTTTGGTGTGGCCTTTGAACTTCACGTTGAATTCTCTTGTTCCAGCTACTGGAATCTTGTTCCCTTGGTAGTCTTTAAGAGTTAGTGCTTGCTTCTGGAAATGTTTCTTCTGAATGTTTGGGAGTAGTCTGTGAATAGTGTCCCATGACACCATAGATAAATATGAGCCTGAGTCCACTTCCATTTGGCAAGGCCTTCCTTCAATTAGTACTTTGACATGCACTTTTCTGTTATTGATAGAAGAAGAATGACCAATAGTTACTGTTTGATGAGTTTCATTCTTCCCATTTGCTTCTGAGTTGCGCCCCATTTTCTCACTGAGGTTGTTGGGCTTGAATTCTTTGCCAGGAAACTTCCTTCTGTTGGGTGGAGTTCTGGATGATTTGCAGACTCTTGCTAGGTGTCCTCTTTTTTCACAACGGAGGCAGATGGTATCTAGGAACTTGCATTCAGTGCGGGGGTGGCTTCCCCCACAACCTCTGCAGTAGAAATCTTGCCTCTTTCTTCCCAGGTCTTTCTTTTTCCGCTCCATTCTGAGTCTATAAATTCCTTCCTCCACCTCACTACAGTCTGACTCAGAATCTATTTGCTCACAATGAGCTGTTGTGGACTTTTCCACATCAGGATGGCTTGTGGCCTTGTTAATTTTCTTCATGGCTGCTGCTGAGGACTTGGTAGCTTCTGCTGAAGAGGCCTCTTCTATTGCTTCCTTCAGTGTGATCTTAGGTCTTAGTAATAACTTGCTCTGAAGCACCTGTCTTTAAGGCCCAGAACAAATTGATCACGCATGGCCTCTTCTAAATTGTTAAATTCACATGCACCCCCAATGTCTCTTAAACTTGCCACGAAGTCATTTATGTTTTCGCTTTCCCCTTGATCCCGACAATAAAACTCATGTCTCTTAATGAGGCACAATACTTGTGGGGCGTAATGGGCTCTTAACAACTTTTCTAAGTTAGGCCATTCCACTACCTTCACATCTGCAGCTCCTGCCAATGCCTTCACCATCTTGAAAACTGCCGGACCGCAGTGCATGAGAAAGACCGCCCTCTTCCGCTTCCCGGAAATGTCGGCAAGATCGTTTCCTTCCAGATACATTTGGAAACAATCTGCATACATCTCCCAGTCTTCTGCCGTCAGATCGAACGGGGCTGGGGGGGGTGTTCAGCGCAGCCATCTCGCTCTCTTTCTGTTCCGCGTTGCCTTCTTCTTCAGGGAGATCCCACCTTCATTGCCAGTGTTAAGTTTGCATGAAGAGACAGATGCGGAGTGCTTCAAGCTCTTTGTTTATTAGTGACTACAGCTCAGAACGAACCCCACTTTGGCTGGGCTGTGGCTGCTACTTATAGCCAGCAGCCACAGTTGCCAGCCAATCAGAGTGCAGGGTTTTCCCGCACTTTTTAAACCAATCATTTCTTACATTTTACAAGAACAGTTCAAACTAAACCAATGACTTTAAACCTGCATACATAACAGATTCCATAGGGCGGGAACCGCCACAGAGTAGGCCCGTCCCTGGGGCACCGCCAGCCAGCATTGACTCGCCGACGGCACCCTGAGAAGCCCCTGTCTGTGTGCTCAAACAGAGTGGTTACTACTCAATATAAACAAGTTCTTGTCCCATGGCACCTTCCTGATCCACCAGTTAAAATGTTTAAAACTAGAGCCCCTTTCTCTGGCCTTTGAGTCTGTGGTCAGGAGGCTGCTCATTTCCTGGCCTTGAAGGTCCTTGTCACCTGCCTCTTGTTGACTCAACATCTCTTGCTGATTGTGGGAATCAGAGAACTCTGCCATACAATTTCAACTCTTATACTCTATGTGAGATATTGGTGTACAGTTTTAACTTATGGGAAATGGTTCTTGAAATTTTGGAAAAAAAGTATCTGCTAATGAAAAGAAAAATATCTTGTACAGGCAATCCAAAAATGTCATAATCTCATGTTCACATATTTTATAGTCAGTGAATTAAATATTTTGGACTTTGCTTGTTTTTCTAAAATATGAAATTACAACTACTGGATGTATCTGATCATGACCTAGATGCAGTTTAATGCTACCAAATATCAGACTGAAAATTGTGTGAAAACATAATTTCATAACTGTCTAATTCCTAGAACCGTGTGGCACTACAGTGCTCATAGTTTCCATGCAATTTCCAGCTGATGACATACTATAATTGAGAAAAACGGGTATTTAAGATCAGTCCATCTGGAGAATATATCCTATTGTAGAAAACATTTACAACATATCACTGAAACACAGTTTGATCACTGTAAAGTTGTAGACTGTAGAAGAAAGATGGTGTTTTAGAGTTGCCCAGTCATTTGTGCATTACAGCAGTTGGCAACATCAAAGTGATTTGACTCATCTTGAAAAAGCTAACTTGGCTTCTCTGGTTAGTACTTGAATAGGAGCTTACTAGGAAATTACCAGGAAGTTGATTAGATTGACAAGTAAATAAATAAAATATCCCAGAAAGCGATGAAAGAGACCATTCCTTGCAGGACTAACTTTTATCCTCTTGTGCTTGAAAGTCTATCTCCAGAAATAGCCATACTAATAATGTCTGCTCTAGTCATTTTAAAATATGGAGAGAAAGATATTTGACAGATACGTAGACAGCGTGGTCATTTACCCACCCATACGATAACTGTGTTTTATGTAGATGGGCTGCAGATTCTACTGTGAAAGCCAGTGCCTATAGCAATAATGTGAGAAATGTACTGTCTTAAAAGCAAAGGTTAGGTTACTGCGGTGTTAAATTATATGGAATCTGTCCATCTATGAAAAACTCTAGATTTATTATGAACTAAGAAGAGCTAAAACAATTGTTTTACTGCAGTGGTGAGACTTTATACTATTTCAAAGTCCTGGCTTGTTGATGTGTTAAATCTCTACTTATGAATTATTTTTCTACCAACACAATGGAAGGACTGACCAGGATAATTGCATGGGTCAAGATTCAATCTGTTATGAAAAAACTGTCTTTATTTCCTTCCTTCCTTCCTTCCTTCCTTCCTTCCTTCCTTCCTTCCTTCCTTCCTTCCTTCCTTCCTCTCTTTTTTCTGTATGATAAAATAATGGAAATAAAGGTTAGACTGCAAAGTTGGAAGATAAATCTAGTACTTTCACATTACCAAAATGCGTTTTGTTTGATATGCAGATCAATCTTTGATCTGATCCAACAGCATTAAACTTCTAAGAATAATGGAATCATTTCAGGTAAAATTTGTCCTCACTTTAACTGCCATTCCTCTTCATGCTTGGAAAATATACTTCAAGGCATGATATGATCTTTATTCAAAAGTAAACCATGTTTCAATGCTGCTTCTTCCTTAGTAAGTCACATAAGGAGATACCGTAGTGCTTAATTTAGAAAGGTTCATAAATTTGAACTTGAAGCATTCTAGCTTATGTTGATTTGAATTAGCCAAGAGGTACATTCTGGAATGGTTGCAGGTTCTCTACTTAACATTTTATTTTATGGAGTTGAACATGTAGTATTTGCAGACCAGTCTTATGTATTAAGAATCAGTTTCAGAATATACATTTCTTTAGCTTCAGGAATAAATTATTTTCTCTTTAGAAGTTACGACTATGACATTTATTAGTATGTATTGTGCAATTTATTGTAAATCTCTTGGATTCACTTTTAAATGAAAAGGCACAAAAACACTTGTAATAAATAAATTCTATGTCTGCCAAACGCTAAAATGTTAAATATTTGAATATTTGACTGGGTAAGCAGAATTGTGCCTGAAAGCCAGGCTATCCATATTCAATTCAAAGGTTTGAATGTGTATGTGTGTAAAAGATGTGTTTATATTTATGTTCTAAATAAAACATGTTTATATTTTATTTACGTCATTCCTACATTGGGTACAAGTCAGTTAAATCTGTTATTGCCTGTATCTTTTTTATTTTTATGATGCATTTCCTTTTTCAGAGCTGAACAGTCAGCAGTCCATCAGCTCTTGTTGAAGCATCTGCTTGAGGACTTTGGTACAAAAATATTGTCTAGGCTAATACCTGTTAATATATAAATACAAGTTAGCCAGATCACATTTTGGCATATATTTTAGAGCTGCGTGTATATGAGCATTTTTAAGTCTCAATGACTGGTGGATTGTCATGACATGTTTTGAAATATTAAGTAAAATCTGGCATGTGAGATTTTTGAGAACCAAATGAAAACATTTTTTTAAAATGTAGTAGGAGGCTTTTAATAGTTCTTCTGCACTGAAGAAAATACAGTATTGTAGGCTATTTATTGCTAGGCATGAAGTACAGGTTGAAGAGCCTTCGATTCAGCCAGCTAGGCCTGTGTGCCCTGAGGTAAACTCTATTTCACAAAGGGAATTTTGATTATGGTCTCCAGCTTTATAGCACTGTGCAGGCTTTTTCAAGAGGCAAGTGGGAAAAGCTACCAAAAAAAGGAAAAAAAAAGCAAGCTGGATTGGAGCCACTAACGTCATCTAAGTAAATCTGCTCTAGGACTGAAGCCATAAAATGACTGCCAGCTTCAAACTGCACTTTGGCCTTTTCTTGTCAATGGTTACATTTTTTTTCCAGCATGCTATCCTTTTGTAGTTTCTGTTTAAATGTGCTTGCAGTATTGTGTACAATCTAAAAGTCCCAAGTTGTCCCCTTTTTCTACCTTCCCGGCTTCCCTGTGTAGCTAATGGCTTCTGCCTTTGTTCTTAGAAATGTTCAGATCAAGTGGAGGACAGCATTTTTCTTCCCAAATATTGAAGGAATTGGAAATTTTATATCTGCATTTAGGGCCTTCCATGTCTTCAAGAGTCTTAACAGAATGTTAATGTGTAGATGCTGTTTTTTGGCAGATTTTTGTGAAGCATAGATTGAACGGTCCAAAATTCTGGTGTTGTCAACTTGGTCTTTGATTAAATCAGAATGGTATAAATATTGCATATTGACATTAGCAAAATAAATTTTGATTAAAAACATGGCTGTAGAGTTTATTTTCCCATTTAATTTCTGGGAAGGGAAGGTTCCATAAACACATTTGATACCTACCTATTATTTGTTTTTTGTTTTGAACGCTGCATCCATGTAGCAAAAACAGTTTCAATTGCGAAGTCTGAATGATTAATTGCCAGTATTTCTTAGGTCTCTGTATAAATCTTCAGAATGGTTTTAGATAATACAGTAATGGGAACAGATATATTAAAAAAGAAGCTGAAATCAAATGTAAATTGAAGTGATAGGGTTTTCCCCATCTCAGCCATAATAGAGATTTGTTCTGCTTTTAAACTATGAATTAAGCCTCATTTAGGCTTGATGTCAGGTTTTTGAATCTTGTGATTAGGAGCATATTAAAACCAGTATCTTGCTCATGAATCATTAGATGACTCAGTTCCTGAAACCACTACAAGCTTCTCAGTTTTTGGCTACAACCAAAAGCAGGAAATTCAGTGCTGAATAACTTCCTTTCCTAGTGCTGGCTACATGAGGGTCAGTGGTTAGTAGACGCTGTTTTTGTAAGCAATAGGAAGATGTTTGTCTTAGGAACAAAGGCCTTCAGAGTTCCATTTGCTGAAGCAATGATCTGTGGTCTTGATTTTGAATGTCTGAAGACTGAAATCTGCAAAAGTGAATCAGAACTATTATCTGGATTTTTCAAGAATAAAATGTGGTTTATTTTAAAAAGACATAGAACACTTTTTAACTCTTACTTTTTCCCCAAAAAAGTTTTTTATTTTTTTAGAAAAAGCTTGGTAGGAAACAGGCTAAAAGACACAAAAACACAAGGAGTAAAGAAAAACTTTAGGGGAAAAATGTGATTTGTCTTCCTTAAATAGCAAGTCTCAGCCTAGCCTTGGTTGTGTTTGCCTCAAATATAACCAAGGCCAGGATGAAGTTTGCTCTCTAATTCAACCTTGGGGGTTACTAAATCCATTTCTGTAGGTGAACAACAGCCTGTATGGTGACTTGGGTCCAGCAAATGCAATTTTGTCCTGGGCCTAATATTTTTTCCTCACACATTCTGTACAAAACAGATTTCTTTTATTGTATTAAGAGCTTTTCTTTTCTTTTTATTCCCTGCAGTAGGTTTCCAAACCTGAAATTTTCTGAGCCAAAACAAATTTGACATTACAATTGTTTTCAGATTGATTAGAGACATTTAGATGCTGTGCCTTGTGTAGTGGCCTGATAGTTGCCTGACTACCATGGAGTAGTTGTAAAGCAATGTACCTGGGGTGGGGGTGTTGTTGGGATTTAAAAGCAACATTTGCTATTAATGATACCCTGAGGCCAGTAGACATGCAACTATGTATATATGTATATATGCTGTTAATTGGCTTTTGCCATTCTAAGTTCCAAAATGAAAGCTTTCAAATTACAATAGATTTACAGCACAAACACAAATAGATTTATTGTGAGATAAATGGGTGGGTTCCCTTTCCCTTTCCTTTTTGAGATTAAAGAAAAAATATGTACATCTTGGGTTCTTGTAATCCTCAGTGTAGTAAGAATTTGTGATACGTTTTGCTGTGTGGCTCTCATGTTGCTACTTCCTCTCAGGTTTAATTCATGGAGCAGTAGGCATTCAAATTTGGAAAAATAGTAGAGGAATTCCTGCTGCTTGAAGCATTTTTGAAAGACAGGCCATTTTGACTATGAGTGTGCAAGAGAGTTCTCATGTAGTATGTTGCATCTGCCCTTGCTGATCCTCATACTTTACTGTCCTTAATGATGCTATGATTATTAATGATCATGCATTCCATAAATTCCACAAACTTTCCTACATTCCATGTCATCATCATTCACATTGTTTTTGGAAATTCTTCCAGGAAAAGCTTTTAAGAGGTTATTGTGTTCTGTACCCACAAAGGGGGAAAAATGAAGTCACAACTCTGAAAAGAGCACAGGGAGAGGAATGCAAGGTCAAAGAAAGGACATTATAAATGGCAGTCAGCAGAAATTCCGTCTTCAGGCACATCATGACCAGGAAGTTATTTCCAAGGTCATTAACAAGAGAAGTCAGAAACATAGGCAGCAAGCCAAGCTGAAAACAGTGGCTTGGTAAAGCTGCTGTGGACATTATTTCAGCACCTGTCTATTCCCTTTTGAAGGTTTCTGTGCCTTGCTTGTAAGTCTCCATACTTTTCAAGGATGATCAGGTTAAATATCTCTCTGCCAAATGTAACTCCCAAATAGATTATCTGTTCCCAGATCACATGTTCCTTCTTCTTTCTGCCTTTGGGACCAACCTTTGAAATGCCCATGTCATGTTTATCTTCTGTCTATCCTGATCAAGACTATTCTTTGGGCTCAGCAGTAAGGTCAGAGCATTAGGGGATGTCATCTGACCTTTCTCTAACTTTGGAATTTAAATGTGCTGCCAAAAATTGTAACTGCTATCACCACATTTCAGGAACAGCACACTTTGCAGTTGGGTTTTGGCAAAAAAAAACCAAACACATTTGCCACCAACTCCATATGGCCTCCTCAAGTTGGTCCCTATGGAGCCATCCCATCAATCTTTCTCTGCCTGCATTAATATTTAATACAGAAGAATGACCAGAAGAGAATATCTCTGCTCCTGACAGGGACCAATGGATTGCAAACTGATGATTCAAATTAATTTTTCCTACTATAAAACTTTGGATGTGCTCTTTCTCTATATATACATATTCATATGAAAGAATGGATTTAGAAAACTATAAATACATTCCTGGGATTCAGTTGAAGCTAAATGTTACATGTTGAAATAATTCATTAACCAAATTATTCTAAAATTGATTAAATCAATAGATTAAAATATTTGGAGATTAGCTTAAAACTTATTACTTCAGGACTTCATGTTGGAGATTAGTTTGAAATAAATTATTTGCTAAGAATTGATTTACATAGCCATGTTTTTCATCTGATTCAATTAGATAAGTATACCTTCTGGACTTATCTTCCCCCCTCCTCTTAGGTAGCACTTGGCATATAACAGAAGTTCAGCCTTTATCCCCCCCAAACACTCAGGCACCTTAATGTACTCAGTCACAATAACAATCACTATATTTTTTTCTGTGACACAAGTTGAACACCGATGATAATGACTGAAAAGATGTACCCAAATCAGGCAAAAGAACAGCTGAACATCTGGCAGATAGCATATGGAACATGACCCTATTGGAGGGTATGAGTTGGAGGTCAGCTACCATTGATTTATCTTTCAAATTAGAAACATGTAGATTCTGAAAACCAGCCTTTATTATGTAAATAGGAGCTCATCTGAAAATTTGGGGGTAAGAGGAATGAGAAACACCTAAGATACTTGATTGGAATCACTTGGTGCCATGGTTGCATTCCTTCCATCTAAGCTGGAAGGAAGCAAGAACTATAGAAACTTCAGTAAGGTATCTTTAATGCTAATCTGGGATAAATATAAAATCTTAAAAGCTATAAGGGGACTTTTCCACCCATATTTATAGCGATTTAATTAGGACAGTCTATTTGAATAATTTGAAACATGTTCTTGCAACCTGGGCTACCATTTATTAGATTAGCTGCTAACTGACTTGCAGTACATCTCTTATTGTTTATGTGAGTGTTTTTCAAACTTGGCAAGTATAAGGTATGTGGACTTCAACTCCCAGAATTCCCCAGTTAGCTGGTCTATGTGCCTTTCTCAGTCTCCTCACAGTCGCTTATGATTCCAACTAGAAAATGAAAGTAGGTATGTTTAATATGTGGTAAAAGAGAAATAGCAGAAATTAAATTTGGAGTCTTTTAAAATACCTTCCTAACAAATTAGTGCAGCCATTAGGACTTTGAGCTGCCTGAAATTGATTTGAGGATGAACAGCTGCTATTTTTGTATTTGTTTCATAATGTGGTAAGAGTGAAACCTTTCTGCATACTATAAAAGAGTGCATAGTAGTATTTCATTTTATTTCCTTTTCTGTCAGAAGATTCCAGAACTGTTTACCATAGAACTAAATAAAACTGACTTCAATGCAACCAAAAATTCTTTTAAACAAAATACAAGATGCATTCTTTTTGATCTTAAATGGCAAGCCTTGTTTTGGCACAGCTCTAATTATATGTATAGTCAAATAATATACAAAGAACCCTGTATTTTAGAGCGCATAATAGACAATATTATCCCAAAGAAGATATTATAAATCTCAGAAATATACTGCTAATTGACCAACAATGTGTTTCATTCTTTACTGACAATGCAAAGTTCTGTACAATTTGACATGTTTGAAATTTGTGCCTCCCAATGATACATGCAAGACTTAACTTAGTAGAAGCAGCAAATTTGATGTCAGTTCAAGAGGCGACTTATCACTATAATGTGGATTTCAGGTGGGAATTAGAAGCCTAAGGCATCAAGTTGTTAATTGTCTATAAACCCAGTCATCCGTGGCTAGTGATTGATTCATTAATTAAAACCAATTTAAATAGATTTGTAAGCTTTCTATAGATGTTTTATCTTATTAACAGGACCAAAGCAGTGTGGCCTTCAAATATGTTTAGAGAAAATACAGCTAGCTTGAAGAAATGTTTCCTCACATTTACATAAAGAGAAACTTTCTTTTTTTGTATATATATTTTAAAACTTGCATTGAGTTTTCCTCAAACCACAGTCCTTTTAATCTTTGTATGAATGCTTGTCAGGAGCATTTTCTGCCCTTATCAGATATATAAATCTTAGAGGTGATTTTTAAAAACTTTTTTTAAAAGTTTAGATATCTTTGAATCATGAAACTTTTAATACTGTACTGCTATTCATTCATCACAGCCATGTGGTATAGCAGTGAGATTTACTGTATTCAGAGGTAGATGAGGTACCTCTATTTTAAATGCATCTGTTGTAAAAAAAATCTTTAAACATAGACCAGAAAACTAAGGATAATGTTTCTATTATAGGTAGTCCTCGACTTACAGCAATTCATTTAGTGACCATTCAAAATTACAATGGCACTATAAAAAGTGAGTTATGATAAAAAGTGAGTTATGACTGTTTTTCACACCTACTACGACCATTGCAGCAGCCCCATGTTCATATTGTCATAAGTCAAGGACTATCTGTATTTGCTTTTCTACTAATACATACATTCTCTGTGAGAATATTATTATAGCTCCTTCCCAATGCCCTTTTGGATATAGTGAAGGGGCCACAGCTCTAACTGTTTTAAACCTATGGTTCAGTTACAGTACAGAACTAGCATAAAACAGCAATGTTGACAAATATAAACCCTTTAATGTTATTCCTTTCTGAAGAGAGCAATTGTTATGCAGAGTGTTCAAGCAAAACTAAAAGCTGAGATCAGAAGAAAAGGCAACATAGTTACAAGTAGTTTACACCAATCCAGTTCACCAGATTAATAATGGTGGATTAATCATAGGATTAATAATGACAAGACCAGTCATCTGAGTAACTGAAATGATGGACAGCTAATTTTGGACAGCTGAACGGTTCAAAATTTGGATGGTGTGTAGCTTACTGATACAGGAACTGCACTCTGGATGAACCTGTAATGTTTAAATACAGTGACTATATAACTACCAAAAGGAAGGCAAGGATTCTTGAGAAGGAAGTAAAATAGAGTAATTTTGGTGGCATCATTGATCTGTGCATGTGTGAAAACAGGCTCCCAAATTCACTATCTTAAGAACTGTGAAGGCTCTTTAATATTTTGCACCAAGGATGCATTCATTTTTGTTACCCAGGAGTGAACTCCAGTGTACAGAAAACCGTTGCTTTAACAAAATCCTCAGAAATGATCATTAATTAAGCTTGGTTCTTCATTTTTTTTGTACATTGTTGAGGCTACAGGTAGTCCTTGACTTATAATCACAACTGGGACTGGAATTTCCATTGTAAGTTGCAGTTATAAGTGGAGTCAGACTCAATTTTATAATAATATGATAGTTTTTAAGTGAATTACAGGGTCATAAAGTGAATCCAGATTCCCCGCTGGGTGTTTTTTTCATTTTTCTTCCTCCCCCAAAAAGGTAGTAAATAGGGATCATGTGACTGCAGGATGCTGTAACCAGTCATATATGCAAGTGGTTGCCAAGCACTCAATTCACAATCAT
Source organism: Naja naja (assembly GCA_009733165.1). Lineage (NCBI taxonomy): Eukaryota > Metazoa > Chordata > Lepidosauria > Squamata > Elapidae > Naja > Naja naja. The sequence continues at coordinate 272,715,410 of CM019148.1, forward strand.
GGGACCAGAGGGCGATGCAACAGTTGTGAGTACAGGTCATCAGTCAATTTTTCCGAGATTGTAACTTTGAACTGTAGTTAAACAAATGGTTGTAAATTGAAGATTACTTGTGTTGTAAGTGGGTATGCATCATTTAATTTTGTTGTGCTGTTAATGTAGGAATCCTTGAAATGGTGCCACCTGATGGAGACTTTGATGGCATACCATTTCAAAAATGGTGCCTGTCCTCTTCTCAATGTTTGGTTGTCTCTGACCCTGCTGTCCTGTAAAAGGTTTTAGATAGGTAGTCCTCGATTTACAACAGTTCATTTAGTGACCGTTTGAAGTTGCAACAGCACAGAAAAAAAGTAATTTACGACTGTTTCTCACATTTACAACTGTTGCAACATCCCATAGTCACGTGATCAAAACTTGGATGATTCACAACTGGTTCATATTTATGCCAGTTGCAGTGTTCTGGGCTCATGGGATCCCCTTTTGTGACTTTCTGACAAGCAAGTGGGGAAGCCATTTTCACTTAACCACCGTGTTACTAACTTAGCAACTACTGTGATTCACTTAACAACTATGGCAAGAAAGTTTGTAAAATGGGGCAAAATCCACTTAATAACCTTCTCAGCAATGGAAATTTTGGGCTCAATTGTGGTCATAAGTCGAGGACTACCTGTATTGCTTTCAAAAGTGCTGGAGACAATCGGAGTAGGTTTCCATTGCAGTAGATTGAATAAGCAATACTGATACTGCTGACTTTTAGTTTTATTTGTTTTGGGAGGTGGGTTGTACACCAAACAATTTCAGTTGGATGGCCATAAACATTCTATAAATGAATAAATTAATAAATAGTATTAAAAATTCTTAATTTAACTTCTGCAGCTATACTTCATACACTATGGGAAAATTATCAGGAATTACTGTACTATCAAATGCATCTAGAAGACAATAGTCTAAAGACAATTGCTATAACACCCACTGAACTGTTTATGAACAGTCATGACAGAATCATGAATTCTGTGTAGAGCACTGAGACAGTCTTTCATGGTTCTGGGACCTTATTTTAGGCCAGTTTCAAATTCTTCTCCTGGCTGCTAGACTTGTTCCTCAGAAAGAACTGGACAGGCATTTCTTTCCTATCAGGCTTATAAAAAGTATGTTAAGGGAGACGTTCTACATGTATATCTGTACCACATCTTTTGAATGTTTATCTTTCTCCTGGGGTAAGAATTGCATAATTTGGAAAGTCCCTGTGAGGCATTTGCATCATAATATGAATGAGGTTAGAAGGGGGTATATGCAATGTGTGGCCACAGGGACAAGATTGGCAGTCAAGATAAGTCTCTTATTGTTGTTTACCTCAGGGTGGATGGAACGGATTAGAAATCTGAAAACTATTTAAATAAAATGGGACTTTATTCACAAAAGTCAGTTCAGATACTTACCTCAGCTGGAGATCATGTTCCTGAGTTGCCAGTATAGGATTGTCCATCCTTCTTACCATATTCATAATACAAATTATATTGAGACATAAAAAACACAGCAGCTCAAATTATGCAAAATGAAAAATTATAGGTGCTTTTTACATTTCATTGTGCTCACTTCCGAATTTGGATACCATGTTCATGAATTTATTGCATTGCTCTCTTCACTAAACAAAGTCCTTACATCCAACTAAAACTTCCAGTGTTTTTATGTCAGACCTTTGTCTTGCACCATTCCATACAGTACAATTCAGACAGAAACAGTTTCAATGAAGATTACAAGGACCCAGATTGTTGAGGGCATATGCTGTCTCTGTAAACAGCTTAGAGAGGACTGTAAAGCACTGTGAAGTGGTGTATAAGTCTAAATGCTATTGCTACAAACAAAAAGATTCTAGAAGTAAATGAGAAGATGCCTAAACTAACAGCAATTTAGAATAGGATAGTTATTTGGTACTATTTAAGTGTTGGGGAAGAACATTTGCTTACTTGGATCCTCCCCCTTTTTTATTTTTCTAGTATCAAGGATTAATATGGGAGCATCTCTTTTGGGCCAAATTTCCTCTGGTGGGTAGATCATGGTCTCCAAGGAGTGGAGCTTTTACGACAGGAAGATTGCTGGTTGCAAATGTTGACTTCATGCTTCCCTTTGGGAGCTGAGCTGTATTATGAGACCACCCTAATCCTCAGGCTTTTAAAGACCACCCCCACCCCCATTTGACACAATGAATGCTTTCAGTTTGATCTCGTATATGCTCTTTCAGAAATAAGCATGCATTTAGATTTCAATCTTGGAATGAAGAGGAAAGAATTGCAGTCAACTTTAAACTTAAAAACTTTCTCTTTTAAAAAAAAATGAAGATAAAAATATCAGAAAGAAAATCTATTTTGGGCACCTGAAAACACCAACTCTTTACATTTCTTCCTCCATCATAGTTAATGCAAAATCTGTTTAGTTTCATCATTAAAAAAATTACAATTCCTTTGTACTTTTATTAAGGTGCTTTTTGTGTGTCTATAAGGGAGAAAGGGAAAACACATGACTCAGAGAGAGAAAAAAATCCTTCTTCCCTGTTCATGGTTCAAGCCTCTGAAACAGTAAACTTACCTAAGGAATCATATTTAGGTAAGTAGAAGCAGGCATTGGTGTGAAACTAAGTAGTAACTTCAGCAGGTGCAGTTACAATATATAGAAATGTGAGACACTGATTACTTTTTAACATGGATTTTGAGAAAAAACTGGAAGTTGGCTCTAAAATTTAGATATTCCTTTCTTTTTGCTTGTTTTCTTAATGTAAATTCAACTTCTCCCCATTTGTCTAATCTGTTAAATCTGCTTTACAAAGTCTTAAGCAGATGGTGAGTTGACTCACAGACCTCAGATATTCTGATGGAACTTGTAATCAATATTGGAGACTAACAGGACTGTTACATGCTTTTGGAAATATTAAAAATCTCACTCACCCATACTGTGTAGTTAGCCAAAAGGCTGGACTGTTTCCCATCTTAATCCAAGATAGTTAGGCTTAACAGGAAATGATTTCAACAGAGGACAAAGCCCCCTCCCCCCAGCACATAAAAAGGGCTTATTTTCCTCTATGAGAAATCATGGTCTAGCTATATGCACAAAGCATCATGGAAGGTTGCTTCTGGGTCAAAAAATGCATTTTGAAATATGCTTGAATTCTGCCATTCAACTTGAAAGATTCAAAACTTGTTGCTTCCTCCTGTAAATGATGTAGTCTGTCACACTGTTCTTTAAGTGAGTTGCCCAAAAGTTAGTTAAGTTTCCTTCCTTCCTTCCTTCCTTCCTTCCTTCCTTCCTTCCTTCCTTCCTTCCTTCCTTCCTTCCTTCCTTCCCTATGCAAGTTACTTTTTATTTTATTTCAGAGCTGCAGTTAGGTTTAGAAATACAAAAAAGACAACACATTGCTAACTATTATTATTATTATTATTATTATTATTATTATTATTATTATTATTATATTTGAACTTGTATGCCGCCCCATCTCCGAAGACTCGGGGCGGCTCACACTAAAATACAGAACAATAAATACTTAAAAAAACCATTAAACTAGATTACAAGCCCAAATATTAAAACAATAGGATAAAACAAATTAAAAGGTCCATCCCACGCCCCAAAGAGGGGTCACAGCTCGGGTTGGTCAAATAACCAGGTCTTTAACTCAGGGCGGAAGGTGCGGAGGTCAGGGGCCAGACGGAGCTCCAAGGGTAGTTGATTCCAGAGGTCAGGGGCCGCGACAGAGTAGGCTCATCGCCGGGGAATCGCCAGTCGGCATTGACCCGCCGACGGGACCCCGAGGAGTCCTTGCCTATGAGCTCGCACAGGGCGGCCGGTATTTGATATTGGCAGAAGACGCTCCCTTAAATATTGAGGACCCATGTCATGTAGGACTTTGTATGTCAAAACTAAAAAATATTTGTTTAGAAAAATCAAACAATTTTAGAAAATGACAATTTGAAATGAATTAATCAACATTAATGGTTGATGCAATTCTTCTCCCCAGTGGATATTCCATCAACTTTTTGAGAGTATCTCATCTAGCTTTAAATTGTAAATAAAACTCAGAGAGAGAGAGTTGGGGTTTGGATTTAAAAACTAATCTCCACTGCCAGAGTCTTTTTGAATGTGTTGAATATAGAAATAGCATGTCGCAAAGAACATGATAGCCAAATAACATTTTCCAGGATTAGGCTTATGGATGCAAATAAACAATTATGTGATTCTTTTTATGAAAATAACCCTGGGAAATAAATGTTTTCCCCCAACTGTCTCCTCCTGGAATGTAAACCACATCAAAGGAAAAAACCTAACCCTTTGAAGAAACTTTTGGAATTAAAACTTCACTCTCTGGGCATTTGTGGAGCAAGGACATGGCATTTTTGTTGCTGACCCATTCTGTGCTTTGAATCAGCCACCCCTGTTTTGTAATATGCAGGTCAGTTCTCTCGATCAAAGCATTTCTTCAGCTACGCAAGGATTCCCTACTAGCAATGTTTTGATCAAATGATGGTGGTTGAGGGAAGTTTTCAGAATTTGCAGCATTGTTAGTTCTCTGCACATAGATGCACAGAGTTATTATTTTTGCAAGCTAGCCCTGTAGAGCAGGGTTTCCCAATCCCTGGTCTGTGGACTGTCCCTGGGCTGCACAAATAAGTAAAGTCCCATCTGTGGGATGTAGGCAGCACATAAAACCACGCCCCCTCCAGGGATAAAAACCTTTGTCCACAGAACTGGTCCCTGGTGCCCAAAAGGTTGGGGGTCACTGCTGTAGAGGATAGTCAGCAGTCAAAAAAAGCCATTTTCATATAGACCTCATCCTGCCAGGTGCTTTAAATGCTACATCCTCATCTGGAGAGGATTCTACTTCTGAGATCCACATACCCTCTTGGTTGCAAGTTTCTAAAATCTATCTATTATTTTAATATCTGGTGATCTTTCTGTACTAGGAATTCTGAAGGAAGAATATACTGTCTCTGTTTAACAATGGCAATCTGTTCCTTAAATCGGAAGCAAAACTGTTAAGTTTGCATGAAGAGACAGATGCGGAGTGCTTCAAGCTCTTAATTTATTAGTGACTACAGCTCAGAACGGACCCAATTTGGCTGGGCTGCGGCTGCTACTTATAGCCAGCAGCCGCAGTTGCCAGCCAATCAGAGTGCAGGGTTTTCCCGCACTTTTTAAACCAATCATTTCCAACATTTTACAAGAACAGTTCAAACTAAACCAATGACTTCAAACCTACATACATAACAAAAACTATCGCTGAGCAAACATGTAACTGAGAGAGAGAGAGAGAGAGAGAGAGAGAGAGAGAGAGAGAGAGAGAGAGATATGCTGTGAAGATCACTGGTTGATTACATCTCATTTAGAAAAAGTTCTCTTGTCCTGTGCCTGACCCATTTTCTCCCTTTTTTGTGCTCTGTCGCAGGATAGAGAGATTGCTTAAACAAGCTATCTCTTCCTGAGCTGCTTTTCTCCATAGCTAAGCCCTTTCCTGGAAAGTGCTAACTGCAAGTTAACAAGCTCATCTCTGTGACCTTAATTAGTTGATTAGAGCCCTTCCCACAGCTGGTGTTGCTATCTGAAACTGACCAGATCTCAGTCAGTTTCGCACTGAAGGCTTTTGTTATCAGGTGTGTGAAATTTGGTCATAAATGCATGCATTTTTAAAAAATTACCATTGTATCTGTGAGTGGTTGTTGAATGAAATAGCTGTTAAACAAGGAGTGATTGTAGATGTGTTTTAAGGTGCTTTACTGAAATAATTGCAACAGCCCTAGGTGATACATTGCATCAGAATATTCAGGAACTCAGTGTAGTACATGATTGTTTTGCCACGAAGCTAGGATAATTTGGATTGAAGTATGTCTTTACCTCCTTGTTTACATCATAACCATGATGCGCACACTGGGAAACTAAAGGCACTTACACCATTTTCCTTCAGGAACCAGTTCACCTTGGCCTGTAACTGCTTTTACAAACTGCTGTGCTTCTTTCAATGGACCAAGAAGGAAGTGCAAAAATAAGGCACCTAACCTAGTCAGTGGTACATGCCTGTCCCCACTTTTAGCTCATCAGTTAAGGGAAAAAAAGAATGGTCTACACAAAGACTAGGCGAAACAATTCCTCCTCTGCACTGAAAAAAACTTGGCCGTAAGTGCCCAGGGGAGCTGAGGAGCTGGGAGGAAGGACTAAGCAAGAATTCCTGCTGGTGGAAAACAGTTTGCTATAGCCTCTAGTTTTATCACTGCAAATCTTTCTCAACTACAGCCGTGTTGGAAGTTAATCAGAAATGGTATAAAAAGATAGAGCGAGATAGGACAACAATCCTGAATTAACACAAAATGTTTGACTAGCTGTAAGTTACTGAAGAGTGATTTCAGTATTGGAGCATAAATGTAGGATGTTCCTATACAAATAAATGCCTTCCATTCAGAAGGCTGGAATCTTGTATGGACATCTGTGCAATATTGGGACTAAAGAAGACAGAGAGAGAAGCCATCAAGGCGAAACGGCTAGCTCCAAGGTGTACAAAACTACACAATCTTTCCCCAGGTGAATTTGCTACTTTTCCAGACCCATTAATAAAGCAATTGTTTCCTATGTCCTGTAATGCAAAGGGAGTCTAGGGCAGGGGTCGCCAACCTTTTGGACTTCAGGGACCACCAAACTCATAATTTGAAATCCCAGGGACCACTAACTGTTTCTGTGGGCATGGCCTAATTTGTGGCTGTGGCTTGGTGGTCATGTGACTGGCTGGGCATGGCTTGTATGCAAATATTATAAATATATAAATATTGAATTTTTGATTAAAAAAAAGCAACTTTTACCCAAAATCAGGCAAAGCAGGCTGGCAGATTGAGTTGCTCACAGAATCACAGATTCATTCAGAGATCTATCTGCCATTGGCTAGCTCAGTCTGTCAGATAAAATTTGCTTGCAAGCAAACTCACAAAATTAACTCACAACACACCATGTGTGTAAATATTGAATTTTTATTAAAAAAAGAGCAACTTTTACCCAAAATCAGGCAAAGCAGGCAGGCAGATTGAGTTGCTCACAGAATCATTCAGTGATCTATCTATCTGCCGTCAGCTAGCTCAATCTCTCAAATTTGCTTGCCGTGAGTCTGCACTGAATAATAGAAGCTTCAGTCCTAAGGGAGGTTTGGCTGTGCTGAAAAGCAGAGCCGAAGATCTAAAGACTAGCTAGAAAGCAAGAAATCCAACCACTTCCTGGTTCCTAGCTAATCTAAATCTCCTGGCACAGCAGAACATCTGATGGTCGGAAAAAGGAAAAATAGCAATTTAGCAGGCAAGTTTGCTGGGTAAGGAGTGGGCGGGGAGGGTTCCTGCGGGCCATGGGGGTGGCGCAGCCTTGTGTTTCTGCACAGCCTGGATTAACTGCTTTGGGAGGGTGTTCTGGGGGTGAGACTTCTCTGCAGCCCACCAAAATTTTCTCATGGCCCACCAGTGGACCGCGGCCCACTGGTTGTGACTGCTGGTCTAGGGTCATATGCATATGCATTCTGCGCATGCCTCGGAAGATGGCGGTCCGAGCTTAGGCTCCGTGGTGAGAGAGAGTTGTTTCCAGTCCAGATAAGGGTGGTGGGGGCGGCTGGCAATCCCCCCTGGTGGTCGCTTTCGACGGCGGAAGATCTTGGGCATCGGCTGGTTCCTTTAGAACCGCTACCCGTCGCCGCTCCCCCTGGTGCTCCCCTCGACGCCCTCCGGCATTTGACTCCCTGATCGGTGCTTCCGCATTGTCATCACGGGCCCGATCAGCTGGCCGACTCCAGGCTCAGCTCTGGAGATGCGCCGCGCCTTGAAGAGTGGCGCGGCAGCGGCAGCAGTGCCCCAAGGAAGGGCGTGGCGGGCCGATCAGCTGGCCAACTTTGGCCTTAGCCCTGGAGCCCTGGAGCCCTGGAGATCCGCTGCGCCCCAAAGAACGGCACGGCGGTGGTGGCGGCACCCCGAAGAATGGCGTGGCGGGCCGATCAGCTGGCTGACCTCGGGCTCAGCTTTGGAAACATCCTGTGCCTCGAAGAACGGTGCGACGGTTGCGGCAGCGCCCTGAAGAATGGCGCGGCAGGGAACACCGAGCTGTGGAGCAGCAAACTATGGGGTGTGGAGACCAACGGAGTGGCTGGCCTCCACCCTGGCCTTGGAAATGGCATGCTGCGCCCAGAAGAACGGCGTGTTGGGGGCGATGAGGCAAGGAGTGTGGGGATCGGCAGAGGGTGCTGGTCTCCACTCCGGCTCCCGGTCTAAACTGGGGTCTCCGCAGTAGAGCCGTTGGTGGCAGCAACGGCGATGGTGAGGAGAGAGCGGTCCAAGGCTGGTCGCTGTGGGCGTGACGACGGTTGGGGCGGCGGTGCTGCCATGGATGCTGCCAATGGTGGTGTTAGTGGCAGAGGCAGTGATGGTGGAGGCGGCGGACTGGCTAGCGATGACGCTGGGCCACGAGGTGGAGATGGTGTGGCCTCAGACAACATCCTCTGCTCTGCTCTGCTCTGCTCCGGCTGGACATTCTAGATCTATGTCTGCTGCCCTCCCCCCTTCTTTTGCCTCCTTTTTTGCCTTGCCTCTTGGGGCCATTTTCCCCCCTCCTTTTTTACACCCGACAGAGGTTAGGGAGGGGTGTGTGGATGCATCTCGCCCACTGCTGTGTGAGGGCTGCGGGCTGGGATTGCTTGCCCCCCCCCGTAACTAACCTCAGTTATCATCCTGCTGTCCGGATGTGCTTGCCTGGCAACCCTGTGGTGAGAGCGCGGTGGCTGGTCCGGATGAGGGCCTTTACCATCGGCCCACCGGATTGTGGTGAGAGAGCAATCCTGGCTCATTTCCTGGGCCATTTCACTGTAGCATAGACGTTGGGACTGGACCGGGTGTTTTAACATCTTTATACACGGACTTATTCCATCTTTCGACTCCTCTCTTTATATGTGTAATACAACATCATGCAGGTCTACTCGTCAATGGACTTACGGGCCTTACGGGAGACTCCTATCTCCCAGGCTTGGCCCGCCGGACTCTCCACAATGTATCTCGAGGATGGGTCATGGAACCCAGAGAGTTGGCACTGCGCTGGTAGGGTTTGGGGTGGGGGTCCTGGGAAGGGTAGAAGGGGGGGTTCCAGGCCTTCATTAGTTAAATTTTTGATTCAATTTTTAAGGGGGTTAGGGCAGGGGAGGTTCTTATAGGTGTTCTTTGCAGCCCGAGTCAGGGCTGTGGTTGGGGGGTGCGTGAGCGGGGGTGCGGGACCCCGGGTGGAATAGTGGGGGCTTTGATTCCCAGGGTGGTTGGAATGGGTAGGAGCCGACGAGGAGGGGGGCCATATCATGTTACGGGAGCGCGTCCCCACTGTATTCGAGCCGTGGCGTGCTCCGACCCCTTGGCCTCTTCTCAATCCCTGGGGGTTTTGGGATCCAGGGCCCCTGGGCTCTGGCTGGTGTATTTTAATGCCAAGTCCATGGTGAATAAGGCACCTCTCCTCTGGGAGGTCATTGAGGAGGAGGCCGCGGACCTGGCCTGCATCACCGAGACCTGGCTGGGGCTGGAGGGTGGAGTCTCTCTGGTCGATATCTTCCCCCCAGGTTTTCGGTCTTGACCCCAGGGAAGGGGTGGAGGGGTGGCTGTTTTATTCGGGAGACCCTGCTTCCAAGGGAGGTCCCTGCTCCGGAGATAGGCGGGTGTGAGTCCCTCGTGAGGTTCGGGCCTAGTGGTCGGATGGGTGTGCTGCTTACATACCTGTCCCCCAGCTGCGTATCAGCCGCCCTGCCTGGGCTGCCCGATGCCGTCTCGGGGGTGGCGGTGGAGTTCCTGGAGCTTATAGTTCTGGGTGACTTCAATCTGCCCTCCTTGGGGGCGGCGTCAGGGTTGGCCCAGGAATTTATGGCCTCCATGGCGTCCATGGGTCTGACCCAGTTAATAGATGTCCCGACTCACGAGGGGGGTAATATACTCGACCTGGTTTTTGTCTTGGAGCGGTGGCGTAGTGGCCTGGGGGATGGTGTTCCAGTAACCCATCCCGTTCCATGGTCAGACCACTATCTCCTATGGCTGGTCTTCCATCAAGCCGCCCCACACCGCTGGGATGAGGAGCCACTTAGATGTTTCCACCCCAGGCGCCTGATGGACCCTGAGAGGTTCCAGGCTGAACTGGGGTTTTTTCCTGCATCCCTCACCCACAGCCCTGCCGAGGTCCTTGTGGCTACCTGGCAACAGTTGGCCGCGGGGGCTCTTGACAGGGTTGTCCCCATGCGTCCCCTTACCTGGCGCAGATCCTGGTTAGCTCCCTGGTACACCGAGGAGCTCCAGGAGATGAAGCCAGATTAATTTAACAACCATGTTATTAACTTATCAACTGCCATGATTCATTTAACAAGCATGGCAAGAACAGGTGTAAAATGGGGGCAAAACTCACTTAACAAGTTTCTCACTTAGCAACATAAATTCTGGGCTCAATTGTGGTCATAAGTCAAGGACTATCTGTATACTAACAGTGTCATCTTGATTTCCTCCCCTCCAAAATCCGGTCCCCTTCAGTGTATCACCCACTCTTCTCCATTAATTTAATGATCTATCAAATTTGTTGGCCACCTATCTTACCACGTACTTTTCTTTGCACTTAACTGTAGTTTTAGTTTCCTGAAAGTTTGGAGGTAGCTCCTTGGGATTCCTTGCTCTGTGTCAAGCTAGAATTGCTGGAGACACATTCTTTTTGCACCTTTAAAAATAGCATGTTTGTTCGACAGCTGTAAGACTTGGTCACTGAACTTGAAATAGTAATCTTAAGCAGAGGTATTACCAAGCCCTCAAATAAAAGCCGCGGGACGAAACTATTATTATCTATGCATGACTTCCTTCTATGGCGTAAGAAATTTAGATTTAATTGTGCTAATCCATTTTGAATCCTGTGGAGCAAATTCATTCTTACTGTAATTTCCATGGCATATTTTAAGATGAGGTGCTTTTGTAATGAGCCGACTGAGACTAATATTTTGCTCCCATTTTACAGAGGAAAAACTAAGGCTGAGAATAACTGATTTGCTTGTAGCTTCAGAAGTGAGTGAGGTCAGGACAATGTTAGCACTTGTAGAATGAAAAAGGTGACTGAGGAGAAATATAATCCTGGTAGGTTGAACTACAATTACTATCATTCCAACATAGTCTGGTCAGTGATTCTGTCTGAAGTGAGAATGATGGGAGTTGTAGTTTAACTTATGTGAAGAAGCCTGCTCTAAATCTCCCAGTGTGTTAGAACAAGAGTCTTAGTTGAGATGTTGATTGGTCCTCTGACTTGCTAAGTGCCCACTGTCATTCAGGCAACCTTGCAAGTATTAATTATCATGTACTACCCAATACTTGCAAATAGTGCTTAGGGTCCCCCTCTCACCATGTTAGCTCCTTCAGTTGATGTTTACAAATCTAGTATAGTGACATTTCACAATTTCAATTAATGGGCCTTTTCCCCCAGTTGAATTTATACAGTAGGATTCTGGCTAAAAGGGAAAGACATTGTTGATAAATGGCTTTTAAATGAAATCCTGCATAACCCCACCATTATGACTTCAGGGAATATTTTCAATTCTATGTCCATCTGCGTGCACACATTGTGACCTGTACTTTGTCTTAGGAGAGCAGAAACTTGTTGCAAATGTTGTGAAACAGTTCAGGATTTGGAAAATTATAGTGAGTGCAATTAGTTAGCTCCTCCTTTATATAAACACATTTTAAAGAAAAAGGGAAGGGGAATTGCCATAGCTACAGTTCAGTGTTTGTATAAAAGGCAATTGGGTTTTTAGTAACATTTCCATGATGCTTTTATGGAAAGGTCAGTAGTATGTAATTATGTGGCGGACTAGTGGCAGGTGCTGGGTTGAAGCAATTGCCACCCTACAAGTTAAATGTAATAATTATGCTGAGCAGCTACTTTGAAAAGTGTAGGACAATATATTACTTGGACAAAAAAATTAATGCAGTGCTTGTCACAACATCTAATTTAGTAATATGCATTAAGAATAAACCAGTGTTTTTAATTTTGCACAGCGATGGATATGCTGAGGTTATTCAAAGAGTATATTCAAATATTCTTGTATTGCATTTATAAGTTTATGAATGTAACATTTTGTTCAGTTGGATTGGCTACTATTCCTTTTAAAGGAAAATAGGCCTCCTTTTTACCTGAGCTATCTGAATAATTTCCTTCTAGAATAAAGAAGCAGTTAAGAACAAAATAAAAGAAGCAGTTTTAAAATATTGAATCAGAAAGAGCTTTTCTTTTCGGAGAAAGTGAAACTGATTTAAAAACAGCTGAGGATCTCCCAGGCCCTTATTAGATTTTACATAGGCGTATCATTTGATAGTACGGCAGAAGTTCATTTAAAAAAAAAAAAGTCGGGAGGGGTGAATCTATTTTATTTTTTATGAAATGATTGTAATAAAGACCAGGATTTATTGTTTGCTGGTTTGCTAGTAACAACCATAATAAGTAACTTGAGAAATCTGTGGTTAAGAAAAAGGGAGAAAAACTAAGTGCAAATTTTCCTAGGTTGCAACTTGGAGTTGTGAGTAAACATTCACAGGATTGTGTAAGAAAGATTAGGTGGAGACTAGTTTTTTTTACATCTTGGGATGAAGAAACTGCACTTGCATGGCTAACGGCCTTCCAGGCCTCCGTTTTTGCTGATAGAGGCACAGCGGGCCAGTCCTTTGCTGTTTCTAGGGTAGTCCTGGGTGCCACATCTAAGCACCCCATGGGCTGGATCTGGCCCTCTGGCCTTGAGTTTGACATCTCTGCTCTATGAGTTCTATGTTATATTTAAATTCATTTAAATAAGCTGCTAGATTAATCTAGCTATAATATATGAGAGAAAAATGGAGACAACTTAGTTACAAGGTTAATTATTGTCGACATGGGGAGATTCAAAATTTGAAGAATCAATATGTCCTAATTTAATTAAAAGATATTGGCAAAGCTGGAATATACAAATAATTTAATGGTAAATTAGCTGTTAAAAACTTTTGAAATAGTTGAAGAAATGGGTAAAGGTAAAGATGAAGCAGCAGCTGAATTTCTTTTAAATACAAAAATCTTGTTTTCCATTTCTCTAATTCTCCTGTTGTGAACCAATTTCGAGAAGTGGTTTAAACAACTTAAAAACAATACTACAAGGTTAAAAAGCAGCAACCCATTCAAAATGTAAGTAATAAGAGGTTAGCAATTAATGAAAACTATTTTAAAAATAATGCTTATGAAAAATCTCCTGATGTGTGCCAGCTTTGCTTTTCCTGCACTTTAGAAGAGAAATCATTCCACAGAACTGGTGATAATGCAAAAGTTATATTTAGTAACAAACTGATTTAAATTTACAGAATTGTCCGGGGATTTATTTTTTTTAAGACACAATCCTATCATTTCTAAAAATGAGCAGGATGGAAACAGAGATCTGCTTTGTACTGTTTGTTATTCACTAGAATCCTGTCTTGTTCCATATTATCTGCAGGCAGCCAGCAATTGCAGCTTTATTTTGGAAGTGGAGAGATCTCCATTGTACAGTAGAAGCAGCATAAAGCCGTCCTGCTTTTCTGTTTGCTTCCTTCTCGAGAAACAATTTCTTTTTGATGAAAGAAAAAAACTGGGGAGTAAATAACCTTGCTATCTGAGAGTCTGCATTATTGACAAAATACACCTAAAAAGAGTCATGTACTCCAACCAATAGCTAATTAATAGGTAATACTAATGGTAGTAATAATGAAAGAGTATAACCATTATTCTACATAAAAATAAATTCCTGGAATTGGTATAGAATATAATATAACATGCTGCATTTATGTTTAACTCTTAGTGACTTCATACATCTATACATAGATAAGGTAGTCCTTGACTTAAGACCATAATTGAGCCCCAAATTTCTGTTGTTAAGTGAGACATTTGCTAGTGAGTTTTGTCTCATTTTAAGACCTTTCTTGCTTCAGTGGTTAAGTGAATCGCTGCAGTTGGTAAGTTAGTAACCCAGTTGTTGAGTGAATCTGGCTTCCCCATTGACTTTGTTCATCAGAAGGTTGCAAAAGATGTTCATATGACTTTGGGACACTGCAACCATCATACATATGAATCAGTTGCCAAATGTCTGATTTTGATCACGTGATCATGGGGATGCTGCAACGGTTGTAACTGTGAAAAATGGTCATAAGTCACTTTCCTTGGCGCCATTGCAACTTTGTACAGTCACTAAATGAACTCTTGTAAATTCGAGAACTATCTGAATATACTTCATAAATCTATACATAGATATAAGTATATGTATATTTAGATTTCCTATTTTATGTGTATGACATAGACAAAATGTAAAATTATTCTGCTATCAAAGGTATTTTAGCATGAACTGCTGTACCACAAACATGAAGTGGTAGTTAAATGCCTTGGAAGATTTTGCACTGAAGTACTCTTCATTTCATTTGAGAAGGAAAGCCATCTATCCACACCATCAAATTAATGCTAACAGACAATTAATTTGTAACTCCTTATGTACTGGGAGTGAGTGTGGTGGTGTCAGTTAAGACACCAGGCTAGAAATCGGGAAACTGTAAGTTCTAGTCCTGCGTTAGGCACAAAGCCAGATTGGTAACCTTGAGCCAGTCATTCTTTCTCAGTCCTAGGAATGATGCAATGGAAAGCCACTTTTGAAAAACCTTGCCAAGAAAACTGCAGGGACTGTCCAAGTAGTTATCAAGAATCAAGGCTGAGTTGAAGACATGTATGTACTACTCAGTATTATTTCAACTTGAATTTAGTGTAAGCTGTCTTTTCTCCATCTTTGGAGAAAAGACAGTAGACAATATCCTTCTGTCTTAGAGAATTAAGTGTGTTAGTGAGTTAAGTGAATCTAGCTTCCCACTGATGGCTTGTTGGAAGGCTGCAAAAGGTGATCACATGACCCCAAGACAATGTAGCTGTCATAAAGACATGCCAGTTGCTTAACGTTCAAAGTTTGATCATATGACCATGAGGATGCTGCAATGATTGGAAGTGTGAAAATGATCATAAATTACACTTTTTTTCAGTGTAACAGTTGTAACTTCAGTCATTAAACAAATCGTTGTAAGTCAAGGACTATTTGCATTAATTAATCAAGGTGTACCTATGTACTAAAGAAATTCTGGGTGGTGAAGAAAATAAAGCCACAATTGATAAAAATAAAATAAAACCATACAGAATATCAAGGCTTCAATAAAACTCTCCCACCAATTACCCCGTGATGATTCCTATCATCCTTCTGGCCCCAGTGCTGTTTTGTTGCTGACTATCAGCCTAAACTATCTTGAATGATTCTCTTTAAAGCTGAAGAAGCTTTTTGGATAAGAAGTGAAACTTCTTCAAAGAAAAACAAGGAAATCCAGTTGCCTCTTGAAAAAGCACCTTTGGGACAACCATGACCTGGATGACTTGAGAATCTCCATAGACATTTGGTAATTCTGTTTAAAGTAACATAATTTCTATTAGGAGAAATAAACATTCGAAGACAGAAATATAAAGCCATCACACTGAGTATTTTAAAATTCTGTTGGTATTAACCTTTTAATAAACCTGAACCTATTCTGAGTGTCAATGATCATAAAATCTTAGAATATATATTAGAGAAGTTTTTTGTGAATAGAACAGAACAGAACAACAGAACAGAACAGAAACAGAATAAAGGGGAACAGAATAGAATAGAATAGAATTCTTTATTGGCCAAGTGTGACTGGACACACAAGGAATTTGTCTGTGGTGCATAAGGTCCTGTACATACAAACAACAAAATGATAAATCATAATCCTAAATCATAAGATACAAAATGATAAATCAAAAGTTACCAACAGGAGAACGTAATAGGAAAGACGAGAAGGATAATAGCAATACAGCCGTACTGCATAGCTAAATATCCAGCATCGGCAAATTATATGCACAATCAGACATTCCTTTATCTCAAGATTCTTGACAAATAAGAGAACAGGTTTCTGGATAATATGCTCCTTTCTTGTCCTCTGGCATAGGAGAAATAGATAAATAGTATAAGGACTGAATAGGGAAAATGAAGTTTTCTTTCAGAAATTATAGAAAACAGGAACCATTGCTATAGTAGATAATATATATAGCTCAAAGTTGATTTGTTGGATTTTTGACTTTCTGTGAGCTTATTTGTTTTCCTGCAGATATTTCATTACCAGGCTAGGTAGCTTTATCAGCCAACTGCACACTCTCATGCACTGGTGATGTTTCCTAGCATAGTAACAAAGCCTTTTATCAGAAACAATCAAGCTTAACAATCATCCAGAACCCAACAGTGGGAAACAATGTGCTCCCAATCTGGATTGAGATAAGTGTGCTAACTCTTTACGTCATCTTTCATATGAAAATGGTAGTTACTGTATCTATACTTGATAGACTGTTGTATCTGTATGGGCACTCCAGGAGATTAAAAACTTGGAAAATCAAGAGTCCTTATTCATTGGGAGAGCATCCATGTCTAGAAGCAGCTCTTCATTTCAGCTGGTTGCTGCAACATCCATCCATCCTATCAATAGTCACATAAACCAGTAAGTAGAACAAATAACCTTCTTTATTAAACCTGGGTATGTGTACATAATATTCAGGAACAACATATTGTATTCTCCAATCCTTTACACTTACCGAATAGCCAAAACTAACCCATTATAATAAAGGTCCTGGACCAGCTACTCAAAAATCTTTAGCGGAAGGGTACAGATATCCAAGTTCATCCAATCCAATGAAAGAAATGGAGGATTCAACTGATAGTTTGCTCCAAGGAAGCCCATTAAAAACTTCTTAATGGCTGCAGGAGGAAGTTTTCTAAGGATCAAAGCACAGCCCAGGGAGTGATAAAATGTTGTGAGTTCCATAGGGGTTTGAATTGATTGGGTGAGAGGGCAGATATACCCATCCTGGCAAATCCTTTGTCTTGATGATGTATTGACACAGAGACAAGCAAAGGCTTTTCATGCACAGATGGCTTGACAAAACAAAACACTCACATTTCACTCTCTGTGCAGGTGAACTGGCTTTTCCACAGAAAAGAAGTGTTTACATGGTTATATATTTTCTTATCTACTCATCTGGATTCTTTCTTCTGAAGAGAAATGAATAAGCTGACATGCTTTGATTTTGCCTGTAAGCGTGCTGGCTAATTAAAGTGCATTAAAGCTACACATTGAATAAACTGGTGTGAAAGTGAAAGAACAACTTGCCTGCACTTTAAGAAGATATAAAACCTGATATTTTCTCAGACTTTCATAGCCTCTAGCCAATATTCCTACTCTAATAGATGTGAAAGAAAATTCTGTAGGACCTATTGTATTTATTTTTGTTATACCATTTATTTGTTCCTCAGTTTCAGTGCTCTTTTTCTTATATCGGCAATAATAATTCCCTGTCTTGGCTTTCATGTGTATATTAGGGAGAATGCAATCTGATAAGTCAAACCTGCCTGATGACATACACCCACAATAACTTCACCTCTTTATTATTGGAAGCCACACATTTTTTTTTTCTGGAAAGGCAACTTGTTCTAGGATTTTATTGCTTAAGTTATGACAGCCATATTTGTGGATGAAAGATTCTGCCAGATGATTAAATAAAATCTGCTTTACACAATGTTCAAATTTAGTGGTCTCAGATTGCTCTGTATGATTCCTTTTCTGCGGCAAGTCATCCAGACTTACTGGAGGATATCTCTCCAGCCTTTGTAAGGTGGCAGGGAAGAAATAGAATTTGATCCGGTAGTGATATCCATTTTACCAGAGGAAGGATACAATTGAATAGATCCCACAGGGAATTAAGTAAATGTGTAAAGGGCGAAGGTGAGATAAGCATCTGAAGATAAGAAGCATCTAGTAGCCTCTTTTGCCGATGCCTTTTACTGAGATACATCTACTGATTGCTTTCAGTGTCTTGTCCACCGTCATCTTTATTGTACGTAGCACTGATACACCAAAAATTGTTTCTGCACAAAATTCACATACTTTGGTTATGCTCCTTTTTTGTGATCTTTTGACTGATTATGAGTAGCTGGATTTTATGTTTTTCTGCATTTGCAAAAGGCAGGTCAGTGTATGTTACATTAAAGATATAAAACATTACTCCACTCCCCTTTGTTTATGGAGACATATTTGTAGCAAATTTCTAGTGGAGTCTCCTTTTGAAACCTAATAGTAGAAGAAAAAACTCACAGAAAATATGACAAATTTTACATTCAAGTACATTTTACATTTAACCACAACTGCAACTGGCAACTCAGTGGTTAAGTGAAGTCATTGCTAAATGAAACCACAATGATGAATGGTTGTTAAATGAGGCAGTCACTAAATGAAGACTACTTGTATACAGCTTCAGTTTTTGATGGTCGTCTTTCTAATATAGGGGTCTTACCCTCTCTATTTCATTGTAGCAGTGTGATTTTTCTTTTGCTGACTTGTCAATAACACAGTAAATGATTCAGATATTGGTTCTGATTTAATGTTGATTAAACCAGGTTTAGTAAAAACATTTAACTCTAATAAGGCTAGTTTACTTTTTTTCCTTTTGTGAGGCTAAAAGGAGATGTTCTCAAGCACAAGAGTTATGTTTTAGAAGCAATTATATTTTAGCAAAGATTTCTAAAGCTTTCTCCAAATTCTTTGGGGGGAAAGGAGGGAATGGCAAACATGGCTTGTCTCTGGCTAATTCCCATCATGCAAATCCATATTTAACTGAGCCTGTGAACAAATGTGTCTAATGTGCATTCAGAATATTTATTTAACACTCAGTTTAGTGGACTTTGGATACAATGGACAGATTTTCTGTTTGGATTTCACGGAGGGTTTGTCCATAATTGAGGTTTTACTGGGGATGCTGTCATTTACACCAATTATATAATTATGCAAATGATGTAAATTGATGCAAATTGAAATGTGATGGACTTCCCTCCCCCTGTATTCACCTCTGTTAAATTGAGGTTTCATTATATAGAGAAATATGCTATCCATATGAAATGTATGAATGAACTCATTCGGAGTAGATGCTGGAATTGATATTTAGTAGAAAATCACGCTGAGGCTATTGGGATTAGGATAGTTCCTTGTATAGAACATAGGTCAGAATGACAGGTTCCTTTGAATACTGTGTGGAAGTTCCAGATGGTCCAGCCCCAGAAGAATAACTTCTTCTGAAATGTTGGATCCAGGAATATATAAAGTAGGTCTCAAGTAAGATCTTTTTCCTTTCACTTGTCAAGCAGTGTTTCTATTGTGTGGGTCTTTTAAGGCAGCAGCCCTCAACCTGTCTTCGAAGATGGGGCGGCATACAAGTCCAAAAAAATAAATAAAATAAAACCTTTTGGGCACTAGGGACCAGTTCTGTGGAGAAAGGTTTTTCTGTGGACTGCAGGGGGCGTGGTTTCACATGCTGTCCGCAGATGGGGCTTTGCTTGTTTGCGCCTCCTGGTTTCTGGCATGCTGCTGCCTGATGCCGATCCATGGGCTGGGGGTTTGGGTCCCTTGTTTTAAGAGACAACCAACCCCCCCAGTCTGAAGATGAACTTTCAACTCTGTTCAAGGACACGGTGGCTTTGTTTAGTTGTTTATACTTAGCTGTAAAAGTTGACAGATACTCCACTCTTGTTTTTTATTCCTGATTTACAATTAGGAGCTAAGGTGTTTAAATCACAGCTTTGAAGAAATAGCTCATTCAGGTGAGCTGACCTTGATAGATTTTTGAAAAACCTAACCAGAGTGGAGCTATTAGCAAATATCAGACTGTAGCCTAGATTGGGAAATAAAAAGAAAAACTTGAAAAAAATCAATCGCTACCATGTTGTTGCCAAGAAAAGTATATCTGTGTAGCCACCAAGAGTTTTGTTCTACTCAGATGGGTCTAGAACTTTTAGAAGGAGTGAGATGCTTAAGAAATTTACATGGGGGAAAGTTTAAATGTTTCAAATTGAAAAGTTATGTTGGGGTGGGCAAAACAGGCCACTTTCTAGGCATACTAAATTTTCATGAAAGATAAAAAAGAAAACATACCCTTAATCGGTCCAGATGGGGAAGATGAAGCTTAAAAGACGTTATGATTTTGTAACTGGATCCCAAGAGAATAAGTAAAATTACAGGTGGATTTCCATTTTAAGAAGTAGAACAAGATATCAGATCATGTGGCTTTTCTATAGCAGGGAAACTGCATGTTATAAGGCCAAGTCTGAATTGAATGAATATATTTTTGGTTTCTAATGGTTCCTGAAACAGATAAGCTAGATTTATTTTATATGGATTCTTAAGAGCAAATTCTGTTTATATTTCCAGGAGAAAGATGACTAGACATAACATGTCCTGTGCATAGGATTTCTCTCAGTAGGCCTTGTTAAAGATGCTTTTGTACATTCGTTATGCATACATGTTGAAATATGTTGAAATGGAACTGTCAAGCTACATAGGAATATGCTATTCTCAGGAATAGCAGATGCCCATATCCTACATGATTTTTATCTGTTATATTTTAAGCATAGACATTCTTAATTAAGTTAGTTTTAGAGAAACCTGTTACTAAAATATGCATTTCATATTCACATTTTGTATGAGGGAGGGAGGGAGGGCAGGAGAGAGTGTGGGGGGGAAATTGCAAACTATGTGATTTTATCTGGGACATAGAGCAGTCTAAATTCTTTAAGACTTTTCTTTGTCATAAAATTCATTTCTTAGAGCCATGATGGCGAACCTATGGCACACGTGCCAGAAGTGGCATGCAGAGCCGCTTCTGCCAGCATGCGAGAGGTCGCCTGGAAGAGCCCCACTGCGCATGTGTGCATGTGTGTTGCCACCCAACAGCTGATTGTTGGGTATTTGGCGCGGGGTGCAAGGAGTGCATGGAAGATGCACACGCATGCACAGAGATGCGCAGCACACACGAGGGGTCTTGCATGCATGCACAGAGATGCATGGTGCACGTGGTATCATGTGCATATGCAGAGGCGCATGGCATATGGGGTCACACACATGCGCAGAGATGCATGTTGCATGTGGGGTTGGGCACGCATGCACAGGGGGCATGGGGGTCCCAGTACGCATTCCTTCTGGGTGCTAATTTTTGGCATGAGAGCTGAAAACTATCCTAGATCATGCAACATACTGTGTTCAAGAAAGAACTCTGGGAAGATGTATTGATGCTGTTTGGTTGAATAATTCTGATAAGTGGATTTGTATAAATATATTTCCTACATTCCTGAAATATTGCCCCCCAATGCCAAATTAAGAAACGGAAGGCTATGCTGTTGGTTTTGTGAATGATTTGCAGGCAAGCAAGCAATAGATGTGAATAAACAGCTTATCTTGCCAGATGGCATACAATATTCAATCCAAATAGGCACTTAAAAAAATAACAACAGAGAAATCAGATTAGTGTTTGACTTTGTCTGCAGATGGTGTATGGTGGGGGAACAGAATTGAGGATTATGTGACATAACTTTCACTCCAAGGTAACCTGTCTGATAAGGCCATGGACATTATGACAGTGAAGCTCCTTTAACACTTAGTGGATAGAGGAATTGTTTGTTCTGTTGTATGCGTTTTTCTTTGACCCAGAAAATAGATTTATACTTCTGGCTTGTAATAAAGAAGAAATTATTACCATGTGAGTAAATTAAACCTATGGTTTAATTGGTCAGCTACAGTTGGAAGACGCAGTCTGAGAAAAGAGATCCTTTGAAAATGAAGAAGTTAGATTTCTTTATGAAAAAGGGGAAAAATGTGTTTCTGTTTTACTTTGTTTGAAAACAACTTAGGAAAGAATAGTCAATGGTGTAGCAAAGTTATTCTTTTTAGCTCATCTGGGCAACATTAACACAACTGCTTGGCAGTTTAGAAAATTACGTGTAAAAATTAGGCTACATGCAGAAATAAGTAGATAAATACTTCCATTCTGGACACATCAGTTTACCTCTATGCCATGCTGTAATTCCCCAGCTCAGAACTGCTGATAGGGCTCATCTGCAGAATTGTTTCATGCTGTTCCTTGGATTGGTAAGTTAAATGGCTTTATAAGTTGGGACCCGCAACTCCGGTTGATAAGTGAAGCAATTGCTAAGTGAAAAGACAACTGAGTTCAGCTTTCCTTTGCTTTACAGACCTGCTAACATTGTAAATGCAAGGACTGGTTGTAAAGTTACTTTTTCATCATCATGGTAACTGGGTTGGTCGCTAAATGAGCGAAGACTAGCTATAATTCCAAAATGCATCACTAGTACCCTATTGGCATAGATTATTTATCTTAGAACTTTTGGGACCTGGGGTTGCTGAATTAGACTGTGGTTGCAGTAGTGCATATGGCTTGCCCATGCAATAGTTCAAATGACCAGATGGTGGTAAACAATCTCGTGAAGCAGGCTGGTTCTTTCTGTGTATGTCATGTAGCTGTTGAGGATTTCTGTCAACCCTTGTCTTGCTTTTGTCTTTTCTTCTGAATTTGGAAGCACATTTGGAAGCAAAGTTCTGGTCTTCAGCTATCCATTATGTTGTTTTAAAGAATGCTTACAGTGCCTCTATGAGCATTGTATAGAGTCCAACTTTGCTTTTTTGGAAGTAATGGTGACTTTGGTGCTTTGCTCTGCAGCATGTCAGCTTCTTTTAAAGAATGTTTAAAAATGTAAGTACCCTTTCAAAAGTTTTAAAAGCAAACTTTTAAAAGCAGAAGGGACCCAAAGGAGTACCAAGGGTGATGTTTCAAGGTATAGTAGCTTGTATTTAGATAGCTAAATGTGGGAGGGGGATTTATGCTAAATAGCTTTTCATAAAAGAACAACCATTTATAATAGAAAGATGCAGATTGTTAAGGCAACTAGTTATTTTTAAATTCAGTCTATATACTTCATTTTAAGAGCTGACACTGGATTGATTCGCTGTTTTGATCACTTTCCAGGATCCTGCACTTTTTACAGTCATTCAAGGCTCCTACCACATGTGATGATTCTCCAGCGAGCTGCTCCGAGCATCCAGGAAGTGGGAGGTGCTTAGTCTCTCCGTTCCGATAGGCTGGGCTTTACTGAAGGACGTTCTGACTCCTCCTCCTCTCCTCCCGTACGTCCCCCAGTTTAGCTCAGCCTTCGGTTCAGATAGGCAGCTCTTTTTCTGGTCGGAGCAGGAATAATCTAAAGGTATTCTATTCTCAATTGGCTTATTTTAAATTGTGTTCCTTTCAATTCGGCTCGTAAATTATCTACCCTTGTGCTTCAACAGCTGACGGCGACTATTTGTAGCAGTCGGCGAGGGCGTGCTGCGGCACTAGCCGCTTGGGCAGTTTTTCGAAGGAGAGGCTTCACTTTCGATTTCCCCTCTTCTCGCAGCCTCTACTTGCCGGTTTCTTAAAACTCCCTCGTGGTGCTGCCGATACGCCCCTTCCCTTGGGGTTTTTCCTTCACATTCTTGAATCTTCCCCACTGAGAACGCTGGGGTAGGGGCACAGGAGTCCCGATTCCCAGATTCTGCCGCTCTCTTTAGAACACCATTGCGGGGGCGGCAGAGCTGTGCTGGCACCGAAGAACGGTTGGCGCCGTTTTTTTTCTCTCTCTCCTGGGGGTAGTTGCGGCTTGCACGTGGGCACTCCCCTTCGTTCCAGGGCGTTTTCCCACGAGGCTTTGTGAGAGCCCTGACTGGCTGCTGCCAGCTCCCTGTGAGAGGATTCTTCTTGTCCTCTTCTGTGTCTTTTCTCCCCAGGCTCTCTTTGTGAAGGGGCCCAGGGTTCAATCCTGATTTTTCAAAAAAAGAATTGTTGTTGGTCTGAGTGACTTTTCTCTAGCTGGCACTCTCACAGGTGCTTTTTGTGCCTTTTTGCCTTACACTTGGTAAATTCTACCCTTATTTTGTCTATTAGCACAGCAATCAATATTATTCAACTAATCCCCAGGCCTGGGCCTGTGGGAGTGGTTGATAAGGGCCCAATCTGTGTTTTTTCTGCCCTATGACCTAGTTCTCAATTTGGCATACCCTTTTTTCTTGTGAGACTCATTGTTTTATCTCAATTACCAACCTGTTGTGTAGTATCTCACCATTCTCAATATTAGCAATAATTGTAATACATATTGCCTATACTCACGAGTCTCTATACAACTTTCAAAAGGGGAGTGTGTTTTCCTTTGGGGTGCCTTGCCCAGTTACTGGAGCGGGACCCAGGATATGCCAACCATCCAGGCAGCCACCAATCTTATTACATATCTATATATAATTCTTCCCTGTCTGTGTTTTTTTCTGAGATATCTCTTACCAAGAAATGGCAAGTAGGGGTGGCGACAAGCCTCATGGCCTAGACAAATCTGATATTCCTAAAGGTCCTTCTAAGGCCTCACAAAGGGAGGCATCCCGGCGCCAGAAGGCACTGGAGGAACAAATTCAAAAGAATACCAAGGGCTCTCTGGGGGCACCTCAGCTTCCAGACCCTACCCTACCCTACCCCGCCCCCCCAACCCCTTCCATCACCTAGGCCTTTAGACCCCTCCATGTCTCCCAGACCTAGCCCCTCAGTCATATCAAGCACACGCCCTTCAAGGAGGGTCCCGGAAGCAACCTTCACCCCTACGGCGGCTGGATTGCGCCAGGTAGACTTCCTCCCACAGGAGGTTCCTGAGACCATGAAGGCGTGGATGGAAATGGCGATTTCTAGGGGAATCGCAGCAGGGGTACAACAGTTTCTAGCAGCCAGACAAGCACTCAGATCAGAAGGTGACTCATGCTCCATGAGGTCCTCGGTCAGAGCAGACTCGGTTGTTTCACAGGTATCTCAGTTCAGAGGTTTTCACCCTCATCTCAATCAGGATCAGGAGGGGGGGACGAAGAGGACCCCCTCGCTCAGATTGACTCGGTCTCTGTTCAACAGAGTGAGGACCCCCTTGGGCTCCTGCCCACAGAAAGAGGGATGTCCGATGACGAGGACGTAAAACCAGACCACCAACCATCACGGGCCTCTTCCAACCACAGTTGTTCAAGTCCCTTCTTTCCAAAGCAAAAACCACAGCCCACATTCCAAAGCCCCCCTCAGTCCCACATCCTACAGATTCTGAGGCTGAGGAGGATATGGTCTTCTCTCAGCCAGTTAACGAGGAGGAGGTTATTCCGGTCCCCAAAATGTTTTCGGACCTCCTCCATAAACAGTGGATGTCAGCAACATCTTTCCCGGCCCCTTCGAATTTTGATAAAAAGTTTTTCAATCTGGATCCAGAATTCGCTAATAATTTGGGCACCCCCGAGGTCGATGATCCAGTGATAGCCCTGGCCTCCTCTTCCACTGTCCCCACTGAGGCGGAGGATGCCCTAAAGACAGACGATAAGAAGGCCAAAATTGCCCTCCATAAAGCCCACCAAGCAGATGCCTGGGCCATCAAGGCGGCTACGGCAGCATCTTTTTTCACCAGGGCATCTCTCAGGTGGCTCTGCCACCTGAGGGATACCATTCCAAGTTCCAACGTTAGGGCTCACCAGGACGTAGCAAAACTAATTGCAGCTACGGAATTCTCCGCCGATGCTACCTTTCATGCCGTAAAGTTTTCAGCCAGGGCCATTGTCTCACAGGTTACTGCTCGTAGATTACTGTGGCTGAAGCATTGGCAGGCGGATAGTAAAAATAAATGGAAACTCGTTTCCTCCCCGGTGTCGGCTAATAAATTATTTGGACCTGCCCTAGATCCTCTATTGATAGAGACTAGGAACAAATGAAAGATCCTCCCTTCCCTTCTTTGTTGTTCTGACAACAGGTTTTCTCAGCCCTTTCGCAGGGGCCCCTCCCATCCTTACTTCCAGTCTTCTTTCTCCTCCAGGACCCTCAGGGGATCGGGTTACAGGGGCAACCAACAGACAGGTCGGACTTTTCAGACAGGGGTCGAAGGGGGGGTCAGGGCAAGAGAGGCTTCAGGGGACCGCCGAGTCGAGGATCTCATAGATCCCACTAATCAAAGGGATCTAGCCCCTATAGGTGGATGCCTTCACTTCTTTGCTGACCGCTGGGAGTTGTCCACTTCTGATGCCTGGGTGCGCGACACCATTCGTTTTGGACTAGTGTTAGAATTCCTTTCTGCCCCCCCCCAAGTTTCTTTATGCAATGCCCGATTTCTAGGGTCCCTGCAAACAGGGCCCTGATGGAGTCCGCAGTTAACCACTTGCTACACATCAGGGCCATTCAATCGGTTCCCAAGGACCAGCAGGGACAGGGTTTCTATTCTTTGCTCTTTATTGTCCCTAAAGCCTCAGGGGGCTGGAGAGCGATCTTGGACCTCAAACGGCTTAACCGCTCATTGGTCTATCATAAATTTAAGATGAGCACCGTCCAGTCTATCCTCCTTAGCATCAGACGAGGTGATTTCTTATCTTCCATCAATCTGACAGGCGTATCTGCACATACCAATTCGGCCTGCCCACTTGAAATTTCTTAGATTTTGTTATAATAATCACCATTATGAGGATCCCAGATCACAAAGTGTGTCTCACCCAAGGTCTGCTCCTGCACCCGGATCCCCAGTGGCTTCAACTAGCTGTTTGGAGGCTGAATGGCAGCATTTAAAAGTGGAGAACCTCTCGTCAAAGGTCATCACCACCATCCAGGCAGCTCGCCGCCCGTCTACTACCAGGATATACGAGGCCTCTTGGTGTCTCTCCCACGAGGCGGATCCGTTTCTTCCATCAGTGGCTCAGGTGTTGGATTTTCTTCAGGCAGGCTTAGACAAGGGCCTCTTGCCAAACACTTTAAGGCATCAGGTGGCAGCCATTGCGTCTGTGGTGCATTGGCCTGGTCTTCCTTCCATTTCGCACCACCCTTGGATCAGGGCCTTTCTTCGGGGTGCGACCAACTTGTGCCCGCCTGTGGTTCACCGTTTTCCAACATGAGACCTTACCTTGGTTCTCGCATCTCTCACAAAGGGTCCTTTTGAGCCTCTGAAGTCCATCAGCCTCCAATTCCTAACATACAAGGTTGTTTTTCTGGTTGCAATTACTTCAGCATGGCGCATCTCTGAGGTTGCCACCTTGTCATGTCATAGCGATCTCTGCGTTTTCCACGCTGACAGGGTGGTGTTGCGTCCTGATCCAACTTTCATGCCGAAGGTGAATTCGGCCTTCCACAGGGCGCAGGAGCTGGTTCTTCCGAACTTCTGTCTGTGGCCTTCTCACGGCCTGGAACACCAGTGGCATCGACTGGATGTCCGTAGGGCTCTGCGAGTCTACCTTAAGAGAACAGCTCCATTTCGGAAGTCTGAGGCTCTATTTGTTTCCTTTAGTCCGACCTCCCAAGGGCGGAAAGTGTCTTCCTTTACCATTGGTCGCTGGTTGCGGGCCACTATTGTGAAAGCATACCTTTCACAGTCCCTGCTGGTGCCTTTCGGTATCACCGCCCACTCTACTTGGAGTGCGGCTATGTCTGCTGCCTGGGCCACTCAGGCTCCTATCTCCGAGATCTGCAGAGCAGCCACATGGGCCTCGCCATCGCCGTTTGTCTGGCATTACAAGGTTGACATCTTTGCTTTGGCGGACGCCTCCTTTGGCAGACGAGTGTTGCAATGGGTCTACTAGGCTCGGGGGGCATCTTCGGCCCAGATGGAGTACCTCCCGTAGGACAGGCCCAGCTTTGGTATGTCCCATTTCCTGGATGCTTGGAGCAGCTCGCTGGAGAATGGGCGTTGGTACTTACCTGATACGCCCTTTCTCGGGGAGCTGCGACGAGCATCCAGCCCCTCCCTTTTTCCTTTCCATCTGGGGTGGGTTCTTCCTGTTCCGACTTCTTGTCCTCGTTGACCTTGAGCTAGCTTGGGGTCTCCCCGTCGGCTCGTTTTGGCCGGCCCTTCATCTTCACTAAACTGGGGGACGAATGGGAGGAGAGGAGGAGGAGTCAGAACGTCCTTCAGTAAAGCCCAGCCTATTGGAACGGAGAGACTAAGCACCTCCCACTTCCTGGATGCTCGTCGCAGCTCCCCGAGAAAGGGCATATTATTATTATTATTATTTATTTAGACTTGTATTCCGCCCTACTCCCAAAGGACTCAGGGCGGCGAACATACAAAAAGATATACAATAAAATAACTAAAAACAAGTCCAAATTACCAAGAGCTAAAACAATAAAATTACAAATAAACAAACAAATTAAAACTACCCACCCCAGGGTCAATCCAGGCCGGCCTGCTGAAACAGCCAGGTCTTCAAGTCTCGACGAAAGGAGCGGAGATCAGGGGCCAAACGCAGATCCGCAGGAAGCTGGTTCCACAGGGCGGGCGCTCCCACAGAAAAGGCCCATATCAGGTAAGTACCAACGCCCATTCTCCTTTGGTAATGAATATGCAGGATTATTCATGCAGGAAGCAAAGGGCAGTTTATATGTCTAAATGGATGAGTAAGCTGAAGTTCTACTTGGCTTTCTTCTCTTAACTCATATGGTCATGATACGGAATAGACATTTAAATAATTCAAAGAGGCAAATTAAGAGAGATGTGTGGTTTTAGCAAGTGGATCTTACTGCTTTTAATGGCAATCACAGAACAAAAATCTTGCACAGTCACCCCGCTGGGGCAAGTGTTAACACTGTGAAAGGAGGGAGAGATGGGTTTACATGTCAGAACATTGCATATCAGCTCCCCCAAGGTTATGGTTGAATCATGTTAAAAGTTGGAGACCTATTTTCTTGATGTTTCGTGCTTGCTGTTTGTTTCTTTCAGGAAAGATAATCCACGCTATTTTTGGTGAAAAACTCTGAAAGAGTTACAGAAGCTGATTATTGTAGATTAATTATGTTTTTGAAGTGCAATTTTAAAATAATGGTCTATAGAAAGATGGTTATGAAAATGATCAAATAGGCTAGATGTGCTAGATGTGTGTTTTGGTTCCTTAGGTATAAAGAAAGAAGATGTATTTGTCTGATCTGATCTGATCTCCTCTTCTCCCCAGAGATATATTTATATAGGCTACTACTTCTATGCTTTTGTTACTCTAGGTGAAAATAAACCTTTTGGGGTTTGACTGATTTAAAATTTCTTCCTTGTAAGGCTGCGACAGGTCAGGAGTGAGTGTTGCTTTTGACCTAGCTGCTTGGACTGAGTTTATCTAAAAGGTTATAACTGCATTTTTTATTATTTTACCTAATTGGGATTGGTGCAGAGTTTGCCAGAGAATGCAATTTTTACTGTTTCGTAAAGGTGAAGGGATTGGCAACTTGTTCTGATCCCATGTGTGTTGTCTGCTGCTGTTCATTATGGGAAATATACAGCTGCTTGTATGCCTCTACAAGCCTGTTGTGTTGCAGCATTTATTTTGCAAAGAAATCTGCAAAAGTTGCTAGTACACAGGACTGTATTTGTCTGCTCAGTCATCTGCATTAAGGCCGCTCACTAATAGCCTGAAAGAACCACTTCTTTTCTTCTGTATCAGAGTTTCCTTGTTAGTCTTCTGCAGGCTGTTCTTGCTGCAGGCTAATTACAAACCTTTCACAAGTGTTCACATGATGAAGTTATAACCTGCATAATTGCAGTGTATACTTCCTTATCATTTGCATGGGTAATTTATGGACACTCTTCTTCTGAGTGGCACTAATTAGCATCTAAAAACAAAATATATTAATTGGACATGTCTCCTGACCCAGAGATCATCTATCTATGTATACGGTACAAGTGTTTTTACACGTGCCCATATTTACAGAGATAAATGGAGGCCCTATGTTGTATTAAATGAGAACGAAAGTACAAAATAATGTAATCATAACTATTTCCTTAAAGGTATCTACAAGCAAAGTGTTAGCTAGACCAAAATAAGAGTCATGAAAAGATCCATGATGCTAATTCTTTGAGTCTTTACCAACTTGGCTGTGCCTGATGGGTCTTGAGTCTACATTTCTCAAGAACTTTGGATCAGCATGGGCAGTAAGAAGTTCTGATACTTCAGGAGAGTGTCCAATTAGGGAAGTCCATGTTATAAATTTGAAATTTCTCATTATTTCTCATTACATTTTTTTCCTGTGAAAAAAGGGAAAATATAAAACAAAACCACTGACCATTATAGAAACGGGAGCACTGTAAATTCAGTACAACCATCTTCAAATGTAAAGTTATGAAATTGCTTTATGGAGAAGATGCGTAACATTCAGTTGTAAATAATTGCCTAGGACTGGATTGCACAAGCTGCATGCACAAAAGAAATTTTAGAAAGGAGTGTAATATTAGCTTGTGGGCAAGAGTTAAACTTGTTTTTCAAGTTAATCCTGCATAGCTTTGCCATACTGAAGACTGTGATCATTCTAGAAGAAGCCTAATTGATTGCAGCATGTGGACTTGCTTCACTAGTAAAACAGACATTCTGTCCTAGGATTCTCATTAGATCAGATTTATTTTGCCGGCACAATTAATAGTTACACTAGCTGCAGTTACTTTACAAATATCTGTAAACCTGTCTCATGGTATCTATTGGCTTTTCTATAATTCCTTAATAATTATGCATGTGTGTAGCAGCAAATGTTTCAGAAATTTATGCAGTTATTTTTCTTACATTTTTATGCAAATAAGGCAATATTTTAATCTAGTTAATTTATTAGGCAAAGGCAAAGCAATTATATGGGATCATATTCATCAGTCTATGTATTTAAACGATGGGAGCCTTTATAATCTACGATGGCATACTTAGTTAAAAAAAGGCTGAGGTTTTGCTAAATTTTTCCAGTTTGGATCCATGTGCAAGTAATTTATTTCTACCGTCTGTATAAGCATAGTCTAGTTAATATTTTGTAAGAGCTGTATAATCTTTATGTTGCTAATGAAGAGGGGTGGGTTTTCAGCAATGTGTCTCTTTGGAACTACTAAATAGCTGAACCCAAATAGGCAGGCAGCTGATGGTTCATGGATGAACAAGTGTCTTTGGTACTAATGTGTCAACATAACAAGTGCTCTTCCAGTAGTGATGAATATTTCCTCAACCTCCTGGAAGTCAAGTTAATTTCCAGATATGTTCTCATTCATTGCTGAGGATTACGGGAAGTCATGTAATCACTACTTCCATTTTAGCTTGTATTTGCTAGGCTACAATTGCTGATGTATATACTAAATCATACATGTACACATGCACAAACATAAACATTGCAATAATTTGATCTAGGGCAGAGTTTGCATTTTTATCAGCAACTTGAGGCTGATTGAATCATAGTTGTGCCAGAGTTGTCTAAATATATCACTCCCTTGGAGATCAAGAGCACACAACATGCTGTGGCACATAAGGGAGAAAGTTTCCTTATTCTCAGATTGATTTGGAAAGGATTCTTGACATCTGTCTGCCTAGTTATTGTGATTGCTCTGAATTTTGCTTCTTAGTGAAAACAACATGGTGATTTTAATTTTTGTCATCAGCCCAACCCTGGGACTGCTGGGATAGAATTGGTCAGTCTGCCTTTCTTTGGTATTATTGTTGGATTGCATCTGGTTGAAATAATCTGGCCTATTAAATTAAATTAATCTGGAACTATTTGAGATTTCAGGATAAAACAGTTCGGATTGCTTTTGATGAGTTATGCCAGGGAATGGTTGAATAAAATAAATAGAGCCCTGTTAACTTGGGAGACTTTTTGACAACATTTGATACTCTCGGTTGTGCCTTAGTGATTTAGTTTGAATGAATCTCTTATCACATCATGGTAAATGATGGTGCCAGGAGACTGTTGCATAATCATGGCCAGCCTATATGCTTTCTGACCTTATTAAAGTTCTGGGAGAACTTATCTAGAACTTTGAAGTGAAATATAACCAAAATGCTTCGGCCATTTTATTATTTATTTATTTATTATTTGGACTTGTATGCCGCCCCATCTTCGAAGACTCGGGGTGGCTCACAACTAAAACAACCACAATAAATGATTAAAAAAGAATTAAACTAATCACAAGCCCAAAATGGTGACAAATCTAAAATTTAAAATAATTTAAGAAACCCTCCCCCACCCCCAGGGCGGGGTCACAGCCTGGATTGGTCAAACAGCCAGGTCTTCAAATCATGGCGGAAGGTGCGAAGGTCAGGGGCCAGGCAGAGCCCCAGGGGTAGTTGGTTCCAGAGGTCAGGGGCCGCGACAGAATAGGCTCGTAGCCGGGGGACCGCCAGCCGGCATTGACTTGCTGACGGGACTCCGAGGAGTCCTTGCCTGTGTGCTCGCACAGGGCGGTTGGCACTTGATATCGGCAGGAGTTGCTCCCTTAAGTATTGAGGACCCATGTCGTGTAGGACTTTGTATGTTAAAACCAGAACCTTGAACCTTGAATTTTAACAGTTCTGGTGGCCATTTTCTGGTCAGGCCTTTCTGCCATCTCAGCAATTGGGAGTTAATCTTTCAAAGCTTGAGCATAACTAGTTTAAAATGGATCTTGATCCATTTTAGGCCAGGCAGAGCTTTCCGCTCCAATGGAGCAGACTCTCCAACCTCCTAAAAAGAAAAGGCACAGGCAACGTAATGCCCAGAGAGAAGTGGCTACTAAAATCAGAGCTAAGTCCCTAGCCCCTAAGAAGACAACCCAGGCTGAGTTGAGGGCAGAGAAACGCAGACATGCTGCCCTGGAGAGGCAATTTAACAAAACCATTCAACAAATGAGAGGGCAACTACAACAGGCCTAGCCTGGTACACACCAGGGTTCCCAGAGAAGTCCCCCCAGGGCAGGGGAAGTTGTTCTTGGAGCCTTTGAACCTCCTCCAACTTGGTCTCTTGAGGCATTTGAGGAACAACTAGACCCTCAAGACCTGAGCAGGCCTGGGCCTTATTTTCAGTCAGCATTGGGGCCCTATGCCCCCCTCTTCACTCCAGGGTTCAGGCACCCCTGTCCAGGCCGGAAGCCACTTTCACTCCCACTGCAGCAGGCCTTTGTCCTACTACCTCCTTTGACAACAGGTCCACAGACATCCAAGATGTGGTCTCCTTAGCCATCAGAAGGGGCTTAGCTGAAGGTTTTCAGCAGATTCTTCGGCCTTTGGAAAGGGTCCAGGCCCTTATTCCCTCTCAATCCATAGGTTCTTCACCTCTGCAGCAAGATGTCCACAGACCTCAAGCGCTCAGGGTCCATGCTGCTCATGCAGAATGGGAGGAGGATGAAAGGGAAGAGGGTGCCTTCCCATCTGAACACAGCTGCTCTTCTCGTTCAGAGAGGGAAGAAGGTGAAATCTGCGATCTCAATCTTTCAGAGGAAGAAGACCCCAATCCAGACCCGCCTTCCTCGGCATTGGTCTTCAAACCACCCCTCTTCAAGCCTTTACTTAGCAAGGCTTTAGTCACTGCCAACCTCTCACCTGAGGAAGTAGCTCTGGAACCACAAGGCAAACACTCAGGGCAAGGAGACTCGCTCTTCTTCAAGCCTATAGTACACACAGAGGTTTTGCCTTCTCCCATCTTGTTTCTTGACATGGTCAAGGAGCAGTGTGCTTCCCCTTCTGCAGGACCTCACCCATTATCGTTAGACAAGCGTTTCTACAATGTCAGCTCAGCCATAGACAACGCCCTTGCAGTGCCCTCGGTAGACGCTCTGGTGGTGGCATCATTTTCCTCTTCTGGCACTCCAACTGAACCAGAAGGTGTTCTTAAAGCAGAAGATAAGCGTTCCGAACAGACCCTCAAACGCAATCACCAAGCAGCTGCATGGGCTGTTCGGGCCTTGATCACTGCATCCTTTTTCACTAGGGCATCCTTACGATGGCTGCATCAACTGCAGGATCAGTTGCCTGCGTCCAACCTTCGGTCTCATCAAGACCTTAACAAAATTATAGCAGCAGCGGAATTCACTGCGGATACCACCATCAATTCTGCCAAATTTGCTTCAAGGGCCATGGCATCTTCAGTGGTGGCTAGAAGGCTTCTGTGGCTCCAAAATTTGCAGGCAGAGTCATGACGCAAATGGAAGCTGGCCTCTGCCCCATGCGCAGGCGACAAGCTTTTTGGCGAGTCTCTAGAGCCTTATCTCGTCAAGTCCAGAGATAAATGGAAAGTTCTTTCCTCCTCGGCTAAAAAAGCTGACTATCGTCCAGCTCCCTATCGCCCTCCTGCCTTTCGGCTGGAGACCTCCTCTCACTTTTCTCGTCCACAGAGGTTGTATTCCCAATGTCAGGACCAACTTGCAGAACCACCTGGCAGACAGCAATCTTTTGCTGGTAAACGGCCCTTTTGGGGGGGAGGGGGTCGTGCCTTCCGTCACTCTAAGTAATTCCTTGTTCTCCCCACCCATCAGAGGCCACTTAGCCTTCCTAGCCTCCAAATGGGAGGAGTCAATGACAGATGCCTGGGTGCTTAACACTATTAGGTCAGGACTGCAATTGGAATTTTTATCGTCACCCCCAGAATTTTTTTGGGTTTGTCCTGTTTCAAGGGACACTTCAAAGAAACCCCTTATGGATTTGGCCATCCAACATCTCCTAGACATCAGGGCTACTCAGCCAGTTCCAATCTCACAACAGGGACGTGCTTTTTACTCCTGCCTTTTTGTTGTTCCCAAAGTCTCGGGGGGGGTGGGGGTGGCAAGCCATCTTTGATCTAAAATTTCTCAATCAATTTGTTAAATACAGGTGATTCAAAATGCAGACATTGTGTTCTATTTTAGAGAGTGTTCGGGAGGGCAACCTCCTCTCCTCCATTGATCTCACGGAGGCTTACCTCCACATCCCCATCTGGCCTCATCACCGCCAGTTTCTCCGTTTCTGTTATCAGAATACTCACTACCAATATTGAGTACTTCCCTTTGGCCTTTCATTGGCTCCCAGGGTCTTCACGAAGATTCTAACAGCATTGGGGGCTTCTCTATGTTCCATTCCAATGAGGATCCAGTGCTACTTGGATGACATGTTGATTCTGTCTTCCTCCATCCAATTGGCCCATCAGGACCTACAAATTATCTTGTCCTACCTCCAAAGCCACGGGTTCTCCATCAACACCAAGAAGAGCCATCTTTCTCCCCCAACCAAATTGCTGCACCTGGGAGCAGTCATCGATACAACCTTGTGCCAAGTTTTCCTGTCTCCGGCTCGTGGACAAAGCCTTGCAGAGATCATCAGTCAGATTCAGCAACACCAGACTGTTCCCTTGTTGCTGCTGTCCAAGCTCCTGGGGAAGATGGTCTCTTGTATCAGCATTGTCCCATGGGCATGGCTTCGCTCCCGATCGCTCCAATGGTTCCTGCTCCTCTTCCAATGAGCAGGAACCAGCCACTCATCCATCAAGGTCCTGCTCTCTCCACAAGCCCGGTGATCCCTCAATTGGTGGCTCTCCCTGGCCCTCTGGAAGGGACTCTAGTTCAAGGAACCAGACAGGCTAGTAATCACCACAGATGCAAGTCTCCTGGATTGGGGTCAGATAGCTCAAGAAGTTTGGTCCAGGATAGGCAAATCCCATCCCATAAATTGGCTAGAGCTGAGAGCTATCTCCCTGGCTCTAAAGCACTTCAGAGCCTCTGTGACCGGCTTCCATGTTCTAGTGTTGATGGACAATATGGCCGCAAAGGCCCACGTCAACAGGCAGAGGGGGACAAGATCCAGAGTGCTCATGAGGGAGGCAGAATGCTTGGGGTTATGGGCAGAAAAACACTTGCTGTTGATCTCAGTGGATCACATGCTCCTTTCATGATGATTGGGTCGTCCTCTGTTTGGACCCCTCATTTATTCCAAAGGTTAACACCTGATTCCACTGGGCCCAAGACATTGTGTTACCGGACTTCTGTCCCCTTCCACACCATGATTTAGAGCATAAGTGGCACACGCTAGATGTCAGAAGGGCCCTTAGAATTTACATTAAGCACTCTTCCTCCTTTCGGAAGACAGAAGCCATGTTTGTTTTCTTTTCCCCTCCTCACTTGGGTAACAAGGCCTCTTCCCCAACTATTAGCAGGTGGGTCAGGAAGTGTATTGCACAGGCCTACCAAGCAGCAGCTCTTCCAGTTACCTGAGGGCTCATGGCGCACTCTACCAGAAGTGCCACTTCAGCTGCCTGGGCTACCCAGGCATCCTTGGAAGAGATTTGCAGAGTGGCCATGTGGACATCCCCGTCTCCTTTCATTAGACACTATCATCTTGATACCTACGCCTTGGTGACGGCAGCCTTCGGCAGACGGGTGATTCAACAAGTGGTTCCACAGTTGGAGTGATTGGCCAGACGAGGACCCGCCCGCGGACATGCAAGCTTTGGTATGTCCCATCCTGGGCTCTTGCTGCAGCATGGAGGAGAATGGGCATTGGTAAATTTACCGTGAACGCCCTTTCTATCTATGCAGCGAGAGAGCCCAGCCCTTCCCTTGGTTCATCCGGACAGGGTAAGACATGTTATCCTTGATTGTTGGCTTTCAGAGACACTTATTTGGTCTGCCAAGTATCTTCGCCAAAGCTGGGGCTACTCCCGGGGGGCTGGCTTTTATATGCTCAAAAACAGACCCAGCTTAATAACATCATAAGAAGGAGTCTACCCATTGTGGGCTCTCTAGCAGCATAGATAGAAAGGCGTTCACAGTAAATTTACCAACACCCATTCTTGGCTCCATGTTAGTGATATGCCAATGGCTATGTTGACTCTCGTTCTTTAACCTTCTATGTTGTCTTTTTATGAGGTGTTCATCAACTTCAACCAACCCAATTTTCTTGGTCTTCTTCCTCTTAATCTATTCACTTCCACTTCCTCTATGTATTTTCATATATTTGATCTGTGTCACCTCAGACTACTTTTTTTTTTAATTCATATTTATGTGCCGCCCTTCTCCGGAGACTCAGGGCGGCTTACAATTTTTTGGAGCGCAACCCAATGCGCTCAGCAATAGTCTTCATTCCATTGTATATGCCTGCTTATTACTAAGTGGCATTTTTACAAAGTCAGTTATTGCCCCCTACAATCTATTTAGACTTTGGGGAAGAAGAAATAGTATACTTTCTGGATAATGTAAAGCCAAGGAATGATTGGAAAGAAGAATCTGCTTCTATAATCATATAAGGCATGTAGTGCTGACTTTCACTTGACATGATTTTGACTCTTTTAGTCCAATGTTGTCTACTTTGACTGGCAGTTATTCCTTCAGGATTAAAATGAAGGTTTATCTGGACTGCCTGCAATTTCTTTAATTAGAGAAAAGTTGAATCTTGAACTTAATGCATCTTCAAGTAGTTAGCACTACTCCATCTGCAAGTTTAGCAGTGTGTATAATTGATACTGGTAACAATTAGTTGTGCTTATCTGAATTGAAGAAAAGATTACCTGTCTAATAAGTATTTTATTTGGGTGGGAAATGCAGGAGAAAGGTCACCTTACATTAGCTGAGAACACAGGGTAATCAACAAAGCTATTGTGGAAACTGAGGAACAGTCTTAGAGGTGCACAGAAATGAAAGGAAGTGGTTGAAAGCTGGTGAGTGTTAGCTTTCATTAGGTGTGGAAGTAAACACATTAGCTGAGTGGCCTCTTCGAAATCCAGATCCTCAGGTGATGGAAAATCTCAGTAGACAGAAAAGCTCTCTATTGTAGATGCACAGCTCCTACAGATGGCAGGAAGCAAGAAAAGCATGAAGCACACTGATTGAACAAAAGCCAGAAGTTCTCATCCACACTGTGATGAGAGTCCAGATTGGGTATGACTCCTCCCTCTAAGGTCATAGAGCTGATTGAACAAAAGCTAGAAGTTCTCATCCACACTGTGATGAGAGTCCAGATTGGGTATGACTCCTCCCTCTAAGGTCATAGAGCTGAGTCTGCCACTATATAAAAAGCCAGCCCCTAGCTGGCTCCCCAGCTTTTGACTCAGCTTGTTGTCTAGAGAGCTAGTGCATTTGGAAGCATTGTAAAGAGTTTAAAGCGTGTTAGTTTATTCTACAGCAACAGCGATCTCTTCAAACAACCTAAAAAAAGAAAAGAAGCACTTCTGCACAGCTCCCAGGGCTCCAGTGGAGCTGTGCTTCGAGGAGAGCGGGGATCTGCTCTCCAGCAGCATTGAGGACTCGGCGCTGCCCGTCGGAGGAATTGTAATCATGGGAAGAGATTGGCTGAGCCTCCCACGCAGTTTCTCAGCCGCTGCGAGCGGTGCCCTCACAGCGTGTTTTTTTTTTTGAGCTACTGCACAGCTGATCTTCGGAGCTCCCTTTGCCACTTCGCGGCTGTTCTGCCTGTGAACATTTGATTGCTCAGGGCCTGTTAAGAGCCTAAGGAATCAGTGAGTAGACCAGGCCATCCCAGGGCTAGCGCCGTGGCAGGCAGCCATTTTGAGTGGCAGTCAGCCATTTTGCTTTTTGTGGAGTGGCCATTTCCAGGGCCTCACAGCTAACACAGCTCACCTGGCCCACCCAACAGGCAGCACTCCTACAGGGGAAGCTCCAAGCATCCCTTGTGTCTGTCCTGTTTTGATAGAAAGCGGAAGGGCTCAGTCAGACCTCTCTGGTCTGGAAGAAGCCCAGGGTTCTCAAGCCCCAGGGAGAAAAAGAAGACAAAGAGGCCATTCTGCAAAGAGAGAAGCTGCAGCAAGGATCAAGGCAAAGGCCCTGACCCCCCAAAAGACTTCCAAATCAGAACTCAGGGCTGAGAAGAGAAGGCATGCTGCTTTGGAAAAACAGTTTGCTGGAGCTGGAGCAGATGAGGAACCAGATCCAGCAGTCTTCTCAGTCACGGAACTACAGGTTTGCCCAGGGGTTATGGCTAGGGTGGGAGAGGCTGAATCTAGTTCTACTAGCCATCTCTTAGCTTGGTCTCCAGAGAGGGTGGAGGAGGTCTGAAGTTTTACCCCAGGATTTAAGCAGGTCTGAGCCCAACTTCAGACAGGCTGACTAGGGCTCAGGTCCCTCTTACCCCCGTGGTCAGGTAATTCAAGGAGGCCCTAGTCCTAGGCCTGAAGCTACTTATACCCCCACTGCTGCAGGCCTGCGTCCAGTGGATCCCACAGGGGGCAGATCTGATGATATCAGAGACATGGTGTCAGTTGCCATCAGGCAGGGCCAAGCTGAGGGGTTTCAGCAATTCCTCTGCCCTTTAGGGGGTGGTCAGTCTTTGGTTCCTGGCTACTCCCAAGGGATCCCCCCAACTTAGAGAGGGTTTCCCAGACATCAATTCAGTTACCCTTTTACCCAATCTGATTGGGGCAAGGATGAGGACAGGGATTACACCAACCTCTCTGAACACAGTTGCTCCTCCATGTCAGAGGAAGAGGAGGGGGAGCCCAGGAAGAGGAAGGGGAGACCAATTTATTGGAGGAAGAGGGGCCTAGATCTGATCAAACCCCCACAGCAATGGTTTTTATACCTTCTCTGTTCAAACCACTTCTGCACAAGGCACTGGTCACAACCCAATTAAGTCCTGAGGAGGCAGCCCCAGAACCCCAAGTGGCTTCATCTAGCCACAGTGACACACTTTTCTCAAAGCCAGTGTTCCACACAGAGGTACTTCCATCCTCTGTTATTCCTCAATTTGGTCAAGGAGCAGTGTGCCTCCCCTGGGGCAGGGCCTCGGTCTTCATCACACAACAAGCATTCTTACAACGTGGGCCCTTCCTTGGCCAATTCTCTCCTGGTTCCAGCTGTGGATGCCCTGGTGGATGCCTCATTCTCAAATCAGGCACCTCCACTGAGCCAGAGGATGTTCTCAAGGCAGAGGACAAAAGGTCAGAACAAACACTCAACTGCATCCACCAAGCAGCAGCTTGGGTGGTCCGGCCTCCACAGCAGCCT
Source organism: Naja naja (assembly GCA_009733165.1). Taxonomy (NCBI): domain Eukaryota; kingdom Metazoa; phylum Chordata; class Lepidosauria; order Squamata; family Elapidae; genus Naja; species Naja naja. Next base: position 272,755,092 of record CM019148.1, read on the forward strand.
CATTTTTTTACAAGGGCATCTCTGCAATGGCTGCGCCAGCTACAAGATTGGCTTCTTACCACTGATGTTAGGTCACATCAAGACCTAAATAAAACCATTGCGGTGGCAGAATTCACGGTGGATGCTACATTGAATTCAGCCAAATTTGCATCTAAAGCCATGGCCTCATCAGTGATGGCTAGGAGGCTCCTTTGGCTGTGAAACTGGCAGTCTGATTCCCGTAGAAAATGGAAGCTGGCATCCACTCCATGTGCCAGAGAAAAGTTGTTTGGCGATGCCCTGGAGCCATACTTGGTGGAAACCAAGGACGAGAGAAAGGTCTCTCCTTGGCGGGGAAGAAGTCAGAGTACCATCCCACCCCGTACTACCGACCTTCTTCCTTCCGCACCGAGTCCTCTTCTCCCAGTGCCAGAGAATATTCCCTCCTCGTCAAGAACAGCATCCTGAGGCGGCAGGTAGACAGCAGCAGACTTCTGGTAAACGGCTCTTTTGAGGAGGAGGAAGTTGTCCTTTCCGATGCTCAAAGTGAATGCCCTTTCTCGCCACCCATCGGAGGGCGTTTTGGCCTTCTTCACCTCCAGATGGGAGGGGTCAACATTGGACACCTGGGTGCTCAGGATGGTGAGGTTGGGCCTCCAACTGGAGTTCCTTTCCCCACCTCCAAGGTTTTTTGTCTCCTGCCCAATATCAAGGGATAGTTTGAGGTGGGCCCTGATGGAATTGGCCATTCAACACCTCGTGGACATCAGAGCCATTCAGCCAGTTCCAGTGGACCAACAAGGGCTAGGTTTCTACTCTCACCTTTTTGTGATTCCCAAAGGCCTCGGGGGGAAGAGGTGGCAAGCCATCCTTGACCTCAAAGTTTTGAACAGATTCATCCCTTACAGGTGTTTTTAAGATGCAGACCTTGCATTCAATTTTAGAGAGCGTTCAGGAGGGTGATCTCCTCTCTTCGATAGACCTTGCGGCTTCCGGGTTGAGCCTTCTTGCTAACAGGCGGCGGTTTGCGATTGTCCACGACCGCAGCCCGGTTCTTGCATTGGAGAGCTCCGATCCTTATGGTTCGGGGCTGAAGCTGCCTCGGAGGGGCGGCAGAGAAAGGGAAAGCTGCCAGCCAGAGTGAGGGGAGCCGCATCTCCCCGCTTTTGGGTCTGGTCTTTTCCCTCCGAAGATGACAAGAAGCGGTGGTCAATATGGCCACCTCGAAGAGAAGGTCTCAACTGAACTAAGATCGGTGCAGGAGGAAAGAAAGAAGTTGACAGCAGAGGAACCGGGAGTATCGGATGGTAAGATCAATAAAGGCACTCTGGGATTAAGATAAAGATGAGTTTTTTAAAAAAGAAGAAGCAGCGCAGTGTCAAGTGAAGGGAAAAATAATAAGTAAAATATCTTTGACAGCTATAAGGGGCTTCGAACCGGGAAAGGAAGAAGCTGGCGTAAGAACTTAAGTTTGGGGCTCGAAAAGTCTTGAATATTAAAATAAAAGGAAAGGGAGAAGATTTCATGTAGCAGAAAGTGCCACTTTGTGGATAAAAATTGGAATTTAAAGAAGAAAGAAAATATCTTGTTCCTTTGTGAATAGGAGTTGTTACAATTTTAAAGAGACATTGAAACAAAAAAGCAAGACCCATAGAAGGTGAAAGTTTGAATTAAAATAAAAGACAGACTGCTGGATCAGTTGGTGATATTGATATAGACTCTGGACTTGGGCTAAGATCTTAGAAAATTTAAAGAAGAAGAAATAAGGAAAATAAAAACTTTGGTGGCCATCCAAGGAATTAAAATGGAATTTAAAAGTATGAAAGAACTGCTACAGGAAGTGACTGAACTAATTTGGCTCATTGCAGAAGACATGGGCATGGAAATGGCTAACAAAGAACAAGAAGAAGGAATCTTGGAAAGGGAGGAGCCAGCACAAGGGAAAGCCATTTTAAAGAGACAATTAACACAAAGATTAATACAAATAAAAGGGAAAGGAAGGGTGGTTAAAAAACGAAACCTAAGAAAGTAATTAAAAGGGGAACATTTATGAAATTAGGCATGCTAGAAAGGTCCAGAAGAAAAGGGAGCAGAAAGGCAAAGAGAGAGAGGGGGATTTAAATTGGATGGAGAAGGGATATAACAGGATAAAAGGGAGGAGAGGGAATAAGAAACAAGAGCAGAAGATAGAGAAATACGGGAATTATATAATGAAGAAAGAAACTCGTTTACATAGAGATAATGGTTAATGTATTAAGAAGGGGGGTTCTGCATGGAGAAGGGTAATAAGAATATATTGTAATCATAAAAATGTAAAACAATAGGGGGTTACTGACAATTTTTATTAGATGAAGGTTACACTTTTACTTTTTATTTATAAAAGAAAGGTAAATGTTGATTAGATAAATTGAATTAACTGAAGTGATTTTGAAGATGTTTAAAACCAGATTTGTCAGTAACCAAGGTTAGTTATTTTTTACTATTATTTTGGAACTATAAACAAACTTTAGGGGGGATGTGTGTTGCAGAACCCGATTGAAAAGAGATATAATGTTGTGTAGCTTTTCTTTTCTCTTTTTTCTTTTATTCTATCTTTTGCTTTAAAGGGAATGATTATCACTATGTTAATATGTTAGCCACTGAGGTGTCACTTTCAAAGTAGTAAAGGGGGGGTAAGTCTAGGTTTTCTTTTTATTCTTTTTTGTGTTAAAGCTTGTATTGATTTAGAATTATGGAGAGAATATGTGATGAAAGGGCAAATCTGACGGATAAAAGAAATATGTAAATGATAAAAGAGTATTAACAATGTGAAGATAGTTAAAGGATAGATATGGGCAAACATATTGTTATTTTTAAGATATATAAATGTTTAAAAAATATTTACAACTAATTTGAAATGAAATGGGGGGTTATACAGATTGAGATTAAGATTTGAGACTAGGATTAATTTGTTTGGCCCTTTGTTTGCCAAAAAATGGAATGGAAGTAAAAATGGGATGAAATAGGAAGTTAAATGTCAAAAATGAATATAGAACTATTGTCATATTTGCATGTAAAAGTGATGACCCGGGAATATGCTGTCTACTGAAAAGAGCTTTATTTGAACCGTTAAAAACTGAATAAAACTTGTTTTAAAAAAAAGATGCAGACTTTGCATTCAATTTTAGAGAGCGTTCAGGAGGGTGATCTCCTCTCTTCGATAGACCTTACGGAGGTATACCTCCATGCACCTATCTGGCCTCATCACTGCCAGTTTCTTCATTTTTGTTACCAGAATAAGGATTTCCGGTACTGGACCCTTTCCTTCGGGCTTTCAGTAGCCCCAAGAGTCTTCACCAAGATCTTGGTGGCATGGGCGGCTTCACTGAGCGATTCCAGTGAGGGTCCAGTGTTATCTGGATGACATCCTGATCCAGTCGACATTGCTGCCATCCACCTATCGTGACGTCCACATCATGCTGCAGTCCCTGCAAGACTACGGTTTTTCTGTCAACTTCAAGAAAAGCCATCTGTCCCCAATGACCAGATTGCTTCATCTCAGGGCAGTCATCGATACATCACTCTGTGAGGTCTTTCTATCCTCGGAGCACAAGGAGAGCCTCAACAACTTCATAGTTCAGATTTGAGATGAGCACACAGTTGCCTTGGGCCTTGTGCCCAAGCTTCTAGGAAAAATGGATTTCCTGCATTGGCATCGTCCTGTGGGCCCGTCTCCATGCTGGGCTCTTCAATGCTTCCTTTTCAATGAGCAGGAACCAGCCACTCTTCCTCCAGGATTCAGGTTCTGCCACAGATCCTTTGTTCCCTCAGGTGGTGGCAATCCCCGGCAGTCTGTAAACGGCATCCATTCAAGGAACCAGACAGAATACTGCTGATCACAGATACCAGCCTCCAGGGCTGGGGGCCCCTTCTAGCTGGCGAGATAGCCCAGGGAATCTGATCTCAGGTAGACAGGGCCTGCCCCATAAATTGGCTAGAGCTCAGGGCCATCTTCCTAACCCTGAAGTATTTCCAGAACAGGGTGACAAGTCATGGACCAACAATGTGTCCTCAAAGGCACATGTCAACAAATGGGATTGAGGGAAGCAGAATGCCTGGGACGGTGGGTGGAGAATCACCTTCTTTCCATCAGGCCAGACCACATTTCGGGGGTCGACAACACCCAGGCTGACTGGTTGAGCTGGTCCAGAGTCGACCAATTGGAGTGAAGTCTCCATCCTTCCTTGTTCCTGGATCTATCTCACAGGTTCGGAACTCCAGCAGTAGATCTCTTCGCCTCTCCTCAAAACACTCAGGAAGCAGATTCTTCACCAGGTTTCCGACCCAGGGAGTGGAGGGGACCAACGCTTTTTGGAGCAAATGGCCTCCAGGTCTCTATGTCTTTCCCCCTCTTCCAATCATTCCAGCAGTCATTCAGAAGATGTTGGAGGAAAGGGCAGAGCTACTACTTCTGATGCCCCATTTGCCCAGGAGACCCTGGTTCGCCAACCTGGTGAATCTGTCTGTAGCCCAGCCATGGAGGATTCCAGCCAACAGGATCTCCATCAAGGAACATTACTCCACCTGGACCCTTAATGGTTTCGCTTAACTGTTTGACGCTTGAGCAGCAATCTCTGAGGGACTCTGACCTCCTAGACAGGATGATAGATACTATCCAGGCTTCCCGTAAGCCTTCCATTACTTGCATCTACGATGCTACCTGGAAGGTCTTCTGTACTTGGGGTTCCAACGCAGCTTGAGACCCCTCTTCTGCATTGGTTGCAGATGTGTTAACATTTCTTCAAGATGGGCTAGATCAGGGGTTAACACTTAACACACTTCGCTGTCAGGTGGTGGCTTTGTCATCAGTGTTGTCCTAGGAAAATTACTCATCCTTATCCCACCATCCGTCAGTCGGCAGGTTTCTGAAGGGTGCTTCTAATCTCCACTCTCTGGTGGTTCATAGGTACCCCACATAGTACCTCCCTAAAGTATTACAGGCCCTTACAGAACACCCATTTGAAACACTTAATTTGGTGTCTCTTCAATTTATGACCCTCAAGGTGGTTTTTCTAGTGGCCATTATTTCAACCAGGAGAGTGTCGGGACCTGTGTATGTTCCATAAGAACAGGGTGGTTTTGAGACTGGATCCTATGTTTGTTCCCAAAGTGAATTCTTGGTTTCATCGGGCACAAGACATTGTGTTGCCAGATTTTTGCCCCAAGCCTTGCCATGACTTAGAGCACAAATGGCATACATTGGATATAAGGCAAGCTATCTGTATCTACATCAAACGTACTGCAACCTTTCGGAAATCCGAAGCACTGTTCGTCTCTTTCCAGCCCTCATCCTTGGGGAGCAAGACTTCCTCATCTACCACTGGTAGATGTATTAGAACATATATCTCCAAAGCCTACCAGACTTTGTCCCTGCCGGTGCCCAAGAACGTTACAGCCCACTCCACTAGAAGTGCTGCTACTTCTGCCACCTGGAATAATCAAGCGTTGCTTGAAGAAATCTGCAGGGTGGCTACCTGGGCATTCCCATTGCTGTTTATACACCACTATCATCTGGACTCGTTTGCCTCAGCTGAGGCAGCGTTTGGATGACAGGTCCTACAGAAGATGGTGCCACAGTTGGATTGAGGGGACCAGATGGTGGCCCAGGCTTTGGTATGTCCCATCCTGGTCTCTCATCACTGCATGGATGAGAATGGGTGTTGGTATAAATACCTAAGAATGCCCTTTTTATCTATGCTGCAAGAGAGTCCAGCCCCACCCTTAGGTGATTGGTCCCCAGACAACACAGTATTTAATTGAAATTGAATTTTTACGTGTTATATAAATAAAACAAAAAAAATTGGAAAATAAAAAGAAATCTGGGCTAAGCACCATATGTCTCCATATATTTATTCTTTAGTAGGTGTGTCCTTTAGTAAGACCCATTAGATACAGGGGTTTTAAATTTCAATAAAACATGGATACACCGCTGCTATCGAGGAAATGTATACCTTTAGCCAGCCTATAGCACATAGTATGTTGTTGGGGGGGGCGGGGAGGTGATTTCATTGTCATGTTTTATCTTCCAGTTGCACCTTATGTCTGTCACACAACTTCGCCTAAAAGCTGGGGAGCCAGCTAGCTAGGGGTTGGCTTTTTATATAGTGGCAGACTCAGCTCTGTGACCTCAGAGGGAGGAGTCTTACCCATCCTGGGTTCTCTTGCGGCGTAGATAGAAAAGGTATTCTCAGGTAATTATACCAACGCCCAATCCAAGTATGTTCACCTGGAGAAAAAGGTGGCAGAGATCAATTGAACTTCTATCAGCCATGGTCTTGGTAGAAATCAGGCTTGTATCCCAAGGCTTTCTCCCAATTTCCCTCCCCACCAACATCATACTATGTGCTATAGGCTCGCTAAAGGTATACATTTCCTCGATAGCAGCAGTGTATCCATGTTTTATTGAAATTTAAAACCCCTGTATCTAATGGGTCTTACTAAAGGACACACCTACTAAAGAATAAGTACATGGAGATATATGGTGCTTAGTCCAGATTTCTTTTTATTTTCCAATTTTTTTGTTTTATTTATATAACACGTAAAAATTCAATTTCGATTAAATAGTGTGTCTGGGTACAATTATTTTTAGGAAATCATAATCAAAATGTTTACAATAATATTCATCACAATGATATTACTTCTATAATAATGATAATATTTTGTTCGTCTACTTTAACAAATTTCCTTTATGACATTAGTCCTTTTTGTATCCCCATATTTCTAACTTCTGTTTTTATTATCTAACGATTGGTAAAATATGTCCCATGTCAAGAAATATTCAGTTCCTTCTTTCCTTAATTGTCAGCATTAATCTGTCCATTTGGGCACATTCTGATATTTTTTTAATTACACTCTCAATTGCTTTTCCATTACTGTGTAATCAGATTTCTGTTTTCTCTTTCTTATGTGTGTTCTTCTATATGCAATGATTTCTAAGTATGTGTGTAAACAGGTTGAATTTACATTATAGATAGTCCTCAACTTACAGTTATAATTGAGCCTGGTCATTTTGGTCACAAGTCATGACAATGATTAACAAGACTGACAGAGTTTTATGAATTTTTTTTGCAGCAGTCATTAAGCAAACCCATTGTCCGCCATGGGCATTTTTTTTTGCTGGCCATTGGGAGCAAATGCTGGTTTTGTTGACAAAATATATTGTAAAACATGACCACAGGGCAATTATAAATGCCGGCTAGTTGCTGAGCACACAAAATGCAATCACATGACTGCGGGGGGCGGGGGGGGGAGAGAAGAGCAGCCATTGAAACTTTGAATCTCAGTCATAAGTACCTTTTTTGGGGTTCATCATAAATTAGTAACAATTACTAAGTGACCGGTCATACTGTCTGTAATTATATAAATGGGTTGCCTTATTGTATAGGAATTTTTAATTCTGCTAATATTAAATCTTTTGTCCTGATCCTGGTTTTTTTTCCTAATGTGGCCTATATAGAAATATGCATACTCATGTGCATATATTTGTTTCAGATATCAATTCTTTCTATTAGTTTATAATATAAAATACAAAAATACAAAAGCCAATAATAGGAAAATTAGGGGAGGGAAAAGGGAAGAGAAAAGTGTAGAGAAGAAGGGAAAAAGACAGAAAAGGCATTGACTTCAGACTCCCTTTGGTGCAGTAAAATAATGTAACAAAGAACCTTAACTTTTTACTTCTACATTACAGTATAAATAGTACACATATTTGTTGAGGGGAAATATTTGCAGCATTGGATTGAGTGTGAGTTGGTATGCCCAGGTGACAATCAAAGGAGTCTGGTAGTGTAGATTTTTTTTTTACGGTTTGCTTTTTTTGATCTAATGTTGCTTGGCAGGTCAAGAATCATGTTAAATCTTCCTTTTAGAACATTAAATTAGATTCTGGAAACTGGATATTTGTGAGTATAGAAAGAACTAAAAAAACACTCATCCTGTGTCAGTCTGCCTTTCTGTTTCGGTCTTTGCAGTAACCACTTATTTGCATATTTTTTATAATTTCATATATGACTTTTCCTGAATTTTGCATTTTCTATGATTATTCATAGTGCATCTATCACTTACCAATCAATCAATCAATCAATCAATAATAAACAAACAAACAAACCTCCCCTTTGAAAAAAATATAGAAACATGACTGTCACTTGACTGTTGTTGGAATATCACAGCTGTGCACTGGCCACTGTACAGAGCAAAGCAAACAATGTTTTGGTTTACTCCAAAGAAAATAAAATATGTAGAGGGAGCAAGAGGCCTTTTCAATTTACATTTTATTGTGTATAAAATATTAATGCAACATTGAACAGGTAATTTATATCCTGCCGGTTGCCATTTTGGAATGTATTCTGAAACGGTCAGCAACAATGAAAAAAAAAACCAACTGTGATTGATAATCACATTTAGACTACCTCAATTGTAGATCTGGGATTAATCTTGTTGAAAATTGAAGGTCAGCAGTAAAGTCTGTGTAGTGTGTGCTTCAAAGGGAGCATTCAAGTGCTGTCTACTGTTATTATCCTTAAGAGGAATTTCAAAGTCTCCAGCCTAGGGTACCAAATAGAGGGATTACATTTAGAAGAACAAAGACATATGACTAAAGCAGCAGCTTGTTTATGTTACACAAAACCTCTTTTAATTAGCTTTTGTTATTGTTGTTGCATTTCTCTTCTATGAAAACTGCAGAAAGTTGGGTTGTATGATTTCTCATACAGTAGTGAAGATTTTTGTATCTTTAAAGTCACCGGTACTTTAAAGGTGGTTGGTTCAGAGTAACTTTAAAAGGTAGATTTCACCCAGTTTATTTCTTAGGGTTTATTATGACAAAGGAGACAAGTGCTTATATAGCGAAATCTCTACTGAGCCTTACTTTTTCTCTCAACGTGTAATTCAGGTATCCTATTGGGGTCTTACGAGGAATGAGAATTCTTTGCTCTTTATTCAAGAATCTTCTGTTTCCTGTCCTTGTTTGCGTATATGAAATAAATATGAAAGATGGGCACTGTCTTTCTTAATGGTACATCTGATATCCTCTGAAAGGCCTGTGAACAAGAATGGGAGATAAAATGAGTTCTGTTCAGGAATACCTTCTGCAACTGGATCCTGTACCTGCAGCAAGTCAGAGGCAGATCTATATTTGTCTCTTGATCTCCTGAATTTGTCTCCAAGGAAGCTAGAATGTGCTATTTCCCCTCTGCACTGAGTTAACGTTGTACGTGGAGTTTCTATTTTTAGCCCTGTCATTATACATCTTCATGTGTTTCGAGTGGAGGAAGAAATTGAGGAGGCAGGAAGAAGGTTTGATTGGTTTTGAAGTGATGCTGGTCGTATACCTGTGTAAGTCTACAACTTGTGCTTAGCTTGGATGGCTGCACAGTTGCACAAAAGAAGTTAGGAACTGATACTGACCGCAGCTCCTGAGTGTATATACACTCGACTTACGACCAGAATGGAGGCCCCAAATTTCTGTTGTTCAGTGAGATATTTGCTCAGTGAGTTTTGCTCCATTTTACAACTTTCCTTGCCATGGTTGTTACATGAATCACTGCAGTTGATAAGTTAGTAACCTGGTTATTAAGTGAATCTGGCCTCACTTTGCTTATCAGAAGGTTGCAAAAGGCATGATGATCCCTTGGACTCTGCAACCATCATAAATGCGAACCACTTTACCAAACAAAAGAGCTTTGGTGGCTCAGGCTGTTAAATGCCTGCTCTTAAGATCCAGCTGTCTACAATTACTGTAGGCTCGAATCCCACCAGGCTCAAGGTTGACTCAGCCTTCCATCCTCTCGGGGTAGGTAAATTGAGGACCCAAGATTGTTGGGGGCAATTAGCTGACCTTGTAAAAATGCCGCTTAGTAATAAGCAGGCATATACAATGGAATGAAGGCTATTGCTGAGCGCATTGGGTTGTGCTCCAAAAATTGTAAGCCTTCCTGAGTCTTCGGAGAAGGGCGGCATATAAATGTAATTAAAAAAAAAATCTGAATTTTGATCACATGATCAAGGGGATGCTGCAAAGGTTGTAACTATGAAAAACAGTAAAAAAAAGAACTGTTATAAGCTGAGGACTACCTGTATCTTACCTATAAAAAAATAGTGAGTGAAGGATAAGGTTGGTACAGTACATATTCTGCTAATCAAATAATGCTCATGCCAGTAGTGTGTAAAATATATTAAAAATGTATAAACTAGCACTGAAGTTATCTAGTTTGGGTAATGAAATGTCTGCGAGATAACAATCTCAGAGACCACCAAGGATTTCCCCTCCTCAATATTGAATAGTGGATACAACTAAATATTTGGCATAGCAAGCTATATCATATTAATATTTGCTAAAATAAAAGACGCAAGCCTTTTCAAATGATTAGGGAGCCAGTTTGGTACCATGATGAAGGTGCTGGTCCAGAAAACAGGAGACCATGAGTCCTCTTAGGCATGAAAACCAGCTGAGTGACTGTAGATCAGTTATTCAGCCCAGCCCAGCCCACTTCCCAGGGTTGTTTGGTAGGGAAAATAGGAGGCAGGTGTATTAGGTATCTTTAAAAAAAATCTAATAATATTACAATATCTTCTCCTGTGCAGCTGAATAGCAGTGTTGGAACTGCAGTAGTTTCATTTTTGCAAAAGCACAGTCCTGTGCTGAAGAGAAACCTGAAAATGTTCCATTAGAACAATATTTTGTTTAATGGCTTTATGCAACATTTCATTCCAGGCAAGCAAATTTGGCAAAGCAAAGTTTGCTAAATGTTAAAGCAAATTTGCATACATATAAGAAATTCAAGTTTTCCAAGGTAATAAAAACAATGGTTTAATTTTTTTATGAGTAGTGGAAATAATAAGCATATTTACTAGCCTCTTAAAAGATAAAGCATTTTATTTTCCTTTTGAAGAATAGTCTTATGGAGAGGAGTTTTCTGAAAAGCAGCATTCCATCCGTGTTTCATGAGACAAGAAAGAATTTCTGGAATTCACGTCTTCCACAAACTCTCAAATAAGCATACATAAATCATCCCTACCTTTTCGCTGGTGTTTTCCCCAACTTTCAGAGAATGCCCACTGATCACCTCCAAGCACCACCAAAAAAGGTTTCGGAATAGTATCTATATGAATCATGTTATATAGAATATGTGTAACAACAAAGGTAGAAAGTATAGCACTTTTAATTAATATTATATAATGGAATTTTAAAAAGCTAACTGGGCCTTTACTTGTCATGTGTATGCAAAAAGAAAATAAAGTTATGGGAGTATGTTTAATTTACAGTATTTCCTCATGGCTAATATCTCAAGATAGTGCTAAATGGAGAATATCCAATTTATTTATACTGAAATTTTCTTCATTTATTTTCATTATTTTTTAATTTGTTCCATATAAACGTGCACGTTATTCTAGGTGAAGCTTTAGTTATTCTGATCCTATTTGTGGAAAACAATTTGAAGCACAGGATGAAAGTTCTAATCAGTAAGCTTCAGAGTTCTGAGTAACAATTCATGTAGGTTCTAATAGTTTTTTTTTTAATTACATTTATATGCCGCCCTTCTCTGAAGACTCAGGGCGGCTTACAATTTTTGGGATACAACCCAATGTGCTCAGCAATAGCCTTCATTCCATTGTATATGCCTGCTTATTACTAAGCAGCATTTTTACAAAGTCAGCTTATTGCCCCCAACAATCTTGGGTCCTCAATTTACCTATCCCAAGAGGATGGAAGGCTGAGTCAACCTTGAGCCTGGTGGGATTCGAGCCTGCAATAATTACAGGCAGCTGGAACTTAAGTGCTAGGCATTTAGCAGCCTGCACCACCAAGGCCCCTGAATTGAGATGCATTTTATCTTTCTCAAATCCATTCCCTCTGGGATTCTCAGCTTCTAGAATTCAAAATTCTGGAAATACTGGAAATTGCAACTACCAATATATTTGCAGCATCCCCATGGTCAAGTGATCAAAATTCAAATTCTTGGCAAACGGCATGTATTTTTAATATTTGAAGTGTCCCTGGGATCATGTGATCACCTTTTTCAACCTTCTGACAAGCGAAGGCAAGGGGGAAGCCAGATTCAGTTAACAACCATGATTCTTAACTTAACAACAGCAGTGATTCACTTAACAACTATGGCAAGAAAGGTAATAAAATAGAACAAAATTCACTTAACTGTCTTGCTTAGCAAAGTAAATTTTAGAGTTATGATCATAAGTCGAGGATTACCTGTATTAAATTTCCCTTTAGTTAACCAGGGAGGAAAGACACAAGTAAAATAAAGCAGGTTTATTATGGACTTAGACTAGTATATATAAAAGAAAGAAATACTGTAGTTTACAATGAGCATGAATACAATTTGGAATCGTTAATATAAGTCATCAAAAATAGTAGAAATATTTCCACGTCTCCTTGTATTATAGCATATGCATTGCTTTCAGCTGTGTCTGCTTGCTTACTTTTCTCAGGAATTAGGAAATTCTGGGATTTGGAAGGATTTTTGGCATAAATGTTATTAATTTTCTTAAAAGTGACAAGTAGCACTACTTCCCATCCCCAAAATCTTGCGAATACAACTTAACCCATTCAAATGAGCCTTGGTAGCTCAGGCTGTTAAATGCCTGTTCTTAAGATCCAGCTGCCTACAATTATTGTAGGCTCGAATCCCACCAGGCTCAAGGTTGACTCAGCCTTCCATCCTCTCGGGGTAGGTAAATTGAGGACCCAAGATTGTTGGGGGCAATTAGCTGACCTTGTAAAAATGCCGCTTAGTAATAAGCAGGCATATACAATGGAATGAAGGCTATTGCTGAGCACACTGGGTTGTATCCCAGAAATTGTAAGCTGCCCTGAGTCTTCGGAGAAGGGTGGCATATAAATGTAATTAAAAAAAAATAGATACAGTATAAAAAAACTAAGTAGGGTGAATAGGCTAACATAGCTGTAAAGAAAGAATGAAAATAAAGTAGCAAAGGAAATAAAATAAAATCATATGCATACTTTCTATAATACAAGAATTGTAGTTACATTCATAGGCACAATACAACGAGCACACAGGCAAGGACTCCTCGGGGTCCCGTTGGCAAGTCAATGTCGGCTGGCAGTCCCCCGGCGATGAGCCTACTCTGTTGCGGCCCCTGACCTCTGGAACCAACTGCCCCTGGAGCTCCGCCTGGCCCCTGACCTCCGCACCTTCCGCCATGATCTGAAGACCTGGTTGTTCGACCAATCCGGGCTGTGACCCCTCCCTGGGGGGGGGATGAGTTTTTAAATTATCTTAAATTATTGTAAATTTTAGATTTGTAATTTTTTGGGTTTGTGAATTGGTTTAATTCTTTTTTAATTATTTATTGTTGTTGTTTTTAGTTGTGAGCCGCCCTGAGTCTTCCGAGATGGGGAGGCATACAAGTCCAAATAATAAATAAATAAATAAATAAATAAATAAATAAATAATCCATCTTAAAAAAACAAATTGTGTCCTGACCACATAGAATTGCATTACCCAATATTTCCTTTTTATTGATAAAAGAGCCTCTGAGAATTGATATATTTTGTAAAGTCCTTCAAGGAATGCATATTCATCTTTTCTGTTGCAGCTCAGGCAGGACATAATCAGAACTCTAAATAAATAAGGAAGGGTTTGGCATTGGGGTTGTACATATATGTGTGATCCAAGTTCAAATTCACATAAATCAGAAAGAAAATTCTTGATCATGTAGAACCTTCCTTTTTTTTTCTCTAAAGTTCCAGTAATTTTTTTTTACAATATCTAAAACATGAAGCACTGGCTCTTTTTGTGTCTGAGGAAGAGATATATTTCCACATTTAGTGCAAGTTTAGTTCCCATTGGCAAACGTTGGCTGTCTTAAACAATAATTTCACTTAGAAGTGAAAATCCTGCCCAGTTAATTTTATGAGAAAGCTAATCATTGGGCTAAATCATGTATAAAGTGATCAGCCAGCACTGATTATTTAGCACCTGCAAGTTTGGCAGCAAAGTAAGCACAAATTTTTCTTGCTTTTTTTTTTTTACAAAGAAGGAATGATGGGTCTGCCTCTTACATCTCTCCCCACCCCCCAATATGTTCCCTTAAGCCAATTATATTTGCTTAGTATCTTCTTCCCTTTCTTCCCCACTGCAGCTGTATGGCCAGACATCTTAAAAAGGGATTCTCACATAATATTCAGAGTGACAAAGGGATTCTCACATAATATTTGAGATTCTCACATAATATTCTCGCATAATATTCATAATATTCATAATATTCTCACATAATATTCAGAGTGACAACCAACAAAAGAGGAGGCAATAGTACAACTGGAGCTAAACTGTTGGGAATTGTCTCCTGTCACCGGTGTAAGTTCAGGACTAATGCTAATTTACTTCACACATTATCATGATGGTGGCTTCTCTGCCAAGAACAAAGATATATAAACAGGTGCCCATGTTGTTATTTGGTAAAATGCTTGCTTGAAGCAGCACCTGACAATGTTTAGGTTGGTTTTTAACTGCCATTTGAAAAATGACTTGAAAATAGTACTTCAATCAGTGGTATCCATGCAACCCATTTCTGCAAAGATGTTTTATTTTATTTCCCTCTAAATATATTCTGCTATAGTAAAACATCTTAGTTATTTTCCTGGCAATGTGTCTAGGATACTTTTAAAAGGCGCTCTTTATGTTTCTGTTGGACAAGCTGAAGTTGACTTTATAAGGACATGACTTTTATATCCTTGTTTTCTGTGATGATGCACTCAAATTGGTGCCTGAATAAACATGCAATGTGTGCTTGCTTTTTCCTCCATGTGTTCAGAATTGTAACATAAAATTGCATGAATTTTCTTCTTCTAACTTAACAGGAATAGCTATTTTGAATTAGAATGTAATACCTCCATGTAAAGTTCCCTGCTTCAGTCTTCTATCATAAGAGTCTTGTTTGGAAACAGACTAGAACTTTTCTGTCACATTTAACCTCTCTGGTAATGAAATGAGTAAAAACACAGCTTCTTAATTTGATAAACCGAAGTGTTATGTAGTCTAATAAATTTAGGGTATGGTTTCTGAAGAACTGTTTCCTAAAATAAAAGATACATCATGTAATAATATCTCTATATTTGTATATTATTTTATGGTTGGTCTTATAGTCAGCCAGATGTTTAGACTAGTTTTGCATTTTTATCCATCCTTTGAGTTCTTCCAAGGATCTTGGATAGGCAGACGTTGTCTGATGCTGTTAAAGATGTTGAAGATTAAGCTAAATTAAGCTGTTTTTGCAATTGAGTCATGGTGTAACATTTTGTTACATTTATTAATAGCAGTAGTAGTATTGTGATAATTATCACAATATCCCTTGTGAGTCTTCTGACTCCAGGTATTCCAAACATCAGTTGTGTGTAGTTTAATAAAATCCAAATTAAAACTGAGCACAATCAGTATTATGATGTTTAATGATAATTGAAAGGACTTGCTGAAAGTTACACACGTCAGAGGCAAATTCAGGAAAGGTGAATTCCCCAAAAGATGTGAATCACATATGGTCCTCTAGATGTTGAGGCAGTATATACATTTTATTACTACTACTACTACTAATAATAATCTCCTGATTCCTCAACATTGATGCAGATGGACATTGTAGTCAGTAACACTTGACGAGCCATATGTTCTCCACTCCTGTTCTACTATTTCATACAGGCCTATAAGACATGTTACGACAACAGATTAGGCAACATGTTTTATGTTCTTAAAACAAAAAGAGCACATAGTGCATTATAATTTTTAAACTATACACTAAACAGCAAGATCAAAGACTTGTAATAGCTTTCAGAGAACCTTATTAACTCATCTTAAAATATCAAAAACCTTTAGAAATACCCCAAGGTTTATATTTGTGTTACCTTTTCCCAAGAACTGTGATGAGCTTCAATTCCACAAAATTCCAGTTCTTATGCACCAAGGTCAGAACAATTTTTGGTGGTTCCACCTTAGTTTTGTTGCCATTGTCCTTGTTGTACAGTAAAAGTGTGAGTGAATACCATTTTGTTTTGCTTTGATATGTAGAAATAAGGTTTCTGTTAAATAATAAAACCCAATGTTTTTCAAAGCTTCCAAAAATACCCTCAAATCCTGTACCAGAGTTACTTCAGCCAAAAAGTTTAGCTGATGCAGTTTGGATCAGTATACATGCCTATTCTATTAACAGGACAAGTGAATGTTCTATATAATGTAAAAAGGCAAGTTTGTATAACCTTCCTTAAATGTTTTATGTAGATGTTAAATAGCCTGGAGGAGCCTATAGGGCCGCCTTCCCACCTGGTGTTCTCCAGATGTCTTTAACTGTAATTTCCATCATCTCTGTGCAACAGAGCATGTCTAGTTCCCTGTGTAGATTATTCATTAAGTAACCAAAGAGGTCTTTAACTGATAACTGATTTAGCCTCCTTTCGGGCTCAGATTCAAGTGAGTAAAATTTCATGATGGATAGCTGGAAGGATTAATTAAGATTCACATGATACAAAATGACAACAAAGTGGTAATGTTACCCATCTGACAAGCTTTATGAGAGAGTCCTTGTTTAAAATAAGTATGGTGTAATGAATACTTAATGGAATCTATAGTCAGTTTTCAGGGACAATTGTCTGTTTCAGATATATAAAGCCTTTTAAGTAGATAAAATAGACTTAATGAAGGCTCATCAATTATGACACTTGCTGCATATATAGATCAGCCACTATTTTGGATATCATGTCTCAGTTTTTCCAACATTGCCATGTATTTTGGATGTATAGAAAGGGAAATGGGGCATTTGTTTTACAGTTTCAATTCTCTTTTATGTGTGTACTTTCTCTTAGACTGAATCATTTTTGAGCTTCTGGGAATTGATGTGTGTATGTATGTGTGTGTGTGTGAGAGAGAGAGAGATAGAGAGACAGGCAGGCAGACAGACAGACAGACAGACAGACAGACACTGACTTTGATGATTGGCTCTTGTTTTGAGATTGAATTCTTGACTTGGTTGAACTGACTCTGCTTTTTCTTGTGCATCTTAAATCTGTCATCATGCAAGCATTCATTATCAAAGAAACTTGATGTGAAAATGCTCTGGACGTTTAGGAACTGAGGTGCTGCTTCTGTATCTATTTAAACTAATGTCTGGACAGATTTATTTGGAATAATGCCATTTTGTTTATTTATTTCATTGAGTTGAAATATATATGGACCCAATGATATAAGATAAACAGATGTTTGCTAACATTTCAGGGGGGTGGGGAAGGACGTGAGTTTGGAAGATTGTTTTATGTAAAGCCATAATCTAAAGAACTCTTTTTTTCTTTAAAGTAGGAATATGCAATATTGACAACTTTAAGACTTGTGAACTTCAACTCCCAGAATTCCTCAGCCAGTTCTGCTTTACAGCATGAAGGTAGTCAAGTTTGCAAAGCTGTCATGGCTGCTGTAGAAACTGCTTCTAGGAGTACTTCTGATAACCTTCTTATGAGACTGCCAGCAAAGCAATAGCAATATGGAAACTGCCAGAGATGGATTTCCTGATGCAGTCCATTTTAGCCCAGCATTTTTAATAATACAAAGAGTGTGGCTTTGTTTGCACTAATGTGTTTTGCACAACATTTTTTAAACATGCTTTGTTAGGATTCTCCTAGACTGTCCCATCCCTACGGAGATCCACAAAATCTTCCACTATAACATACATGTAAGAAACTTGCGAAGGGATTTTGTAACAGGTTGAATTACAGGTACAGGTCACTACATTAGAACCAAGTCTGATTGTAAATTGAGGGTGAGATTCAATGGGAACTTTGTAATAAATGCAATTACACCAGTCTAGTGCTATAAATATAAATAAGTGTTAATGTTAGTGAATGTTTTTCTGAAGGCTTCGATTACAAAGCTTGCATTGTCCTCCTCCCCAACTTTACAGTCACGAAACGAAGATTTCCTTTTTAGCTAACCAAAGTTGACTTGCATATGTGAAGATGGATTATAATTTGGACATTACTCTAAATCAGGATTCATTAATTCCATTTGCTCGCATTCATGTCAGAAACCCCAAGGCACTTCCATTTGTATTTTTTATTTATATTGTATATTTATATTCCATTAATTCCATTTATACCTTACTATTGGCAGTGCTGAATGGAGTTAGAATTATCTAACATCTGGATAGCCACACATATCTGTACTGTAAACTGTAGTTGAGATTTTCCAAGTTTTAACTTCAAATGCAGAAGCTGAAATATTGATAAATGGCAAATAAGAGTCAACACTTCCAACTTCATCCAGATCAGTGCCAGAAAATAAACCAGAACAGCATACCAGTGTGTAAGAGTTCATTCCAATTATTAATACTGGGTTAGTCTGTTCTCATAGTTTTACAGTAATAAAACACTGATAGTCAGTCAGTCTAAATTTTTACTTGTTTTGAAAGCTTTACCTAGCCTGCTTTTCTTCCCAGTTTCAGTGGCTATAATTACTGGTGGGCATAACAGAAATTCTGAAATCATAACTACATAGCAAAAAAAGTATTTTCTGAATACAAAAACAATGCTGATTTTTCAGGTGATTGCATACCTGAAATGGTACTAGATCACAGGTGTCAAACTTGAGTTCATCGAGGGCTGCATCAAGGTTGTGTTTGACCTCGGGGGGCTCAGGTGGGTAGGGCCAGGGTGGGCGTGGCCAACTCAATGTCACTTGTATCGGGCACCTGTGATGTCCCAAGCAATCTTCCAGCAAAAACGGGCTCCTGAGCTCCATTTTCAGCTGCCATGGCCTCCTGCAACCCTTTGCCAGTGAAAATGGAGCTTGGGAGGACCGCCAAAAATGGAGCTCAGGAGCCTGTTTTCGCTGGCAGAGGCACCGCGGGCCAGTCCTTTGCTATTTCCAGGGTGGCCCCATGGGCCAGATATAAGCCCCCGGACATTGAGTTTGACACCCCTGTATTAGATGGAAGAAACTTGTCTTTTCCTCAGCAATTTAAAAAATAATTGTTTGGGTGAAAATGTACACTACTTTTTCAGGTAACTAGTTTTAAGGTAGCAATAAAACAAATGGAAATATGGGGACTTTTTAAGAAGAGGAAAAGCTATGAATTAGAGCTGGAGGGGAAGAAGTTAAATCCTAAATCATCATTTATTGGAAAGTGGATTTTTGGAAATGTTTCATTTTTGTACAACCAATAGCTATTTGAATAAGGGGAAATGAACAAATGAGGTAGAAAAACAATTGAAACTTTGAGGAAATTCCCAGTAGGGTGATAGAGATGAAGGTTTCATAACCTTTCCCCTTGTTAGTACTGACTGTAATTATTTGCAGAATTTGTGAGTTTAAGATGAACTTTGCATGCATAAGAGGGGGAGGCTGCTGAGATTGATTCCATGGTTCTTTTAGATTGAGGCCTAGTTTCAAAGATACAAATTTCATAGGATATGTTTCACTTGAATTATAAAAATAATTTATGCTGATGCTTGCAGTTTAAAAACACTTCTCTATCCTTGTATGGGATAGAGAAGCCCAATAAAATTTCAGAGGCCCTTAAAAACCTGTTAAATCATGCCTGGGAAACTTCCTGATGCAGATCAGTCAGTTGTAACCATGCTGAGCCAACTGTAGAAGCCAAAATTCCATGAAAATATAAAAGAAGCTTTCTTGGAAGATGATGTAGAGATTAAACATTTACTGGGCCATGTTGGTTTCAAAACTGTCAAGAGAATAAAAGCAATTTCAGATTGTAAAATCATGTTTTTATTACCAGCAGAATTCATCTATGTAAAATACAGTACACATTTCCATTAAGAGTTCCCATATAGTACAAGGCAAGTAGCCTTGGTGGTGCAGGCTGTTAAATGCCTGCACTTAAGCTCCAGCTGCCTACAATTATTGTAGGCTCGAATCCCACCAGGCTCAAGGTTGACTCAGCCTTCCATCCTCTTGGGGTAGGTAAATTGAGGACCCAAGATTGCTGGGGGCAATAAGCTGACTTTGTAAAAATGCTGCTTAGTAATAAGCAGGCATATACAATGGAATGAAGGCTATTGCTGAGCACATTGGGTTGTGCTCCAAACATTGTAAGCCGCCCTGAGTCTCCGGAGAAGGGCAGATATAAGTATGAATAAAAAAAAAAATACAAAGCACTTTAATGAAAAAACAATCTCCATTTTGAAAGATTGTTGCCTGAGCATGATCATTTTGTAAAATTGGATGTTAAGCAAGGTTGCTTTTAATATGCAAATTATTCATGTACATATTTAGATTAACTTTGTCACTCATAATGGCTATCAGTTTAATTTACCAACCTCCCTGTGCAAGCACACAGGCAGGGGCTTCTCGGGGTACCATCGGCAAGCCAGTGTCGGCTGGTGGTCCCCTGGGGATGAGCCTACTCTGTGGTGGCTCCCGCCCTGTGGAACCAGCTTCCCCTGGGGCTCCGTCTGGCCCCTGACCTCCGCACCTTCCACCATGACCTGAAGACCTGGTTATTTGACCAAGCTGGGCTGTGATAACCTTCTCGGGGGGTCTTTTATTTAATTTTAATATTGATATTGGGCTTGTTTCGGTTTAATTCTTTTTTAACTATTTATTTATTAGGAATGTATGTTTTTAGCTGTGAGCCACCCTGAGTCTTTGGAGATGGGGCAGCATACAAGTCCAATAATAATAATAATAATAATAATAATAATAATAATAATAATAATAATAATAATAATAATTTGATGTTATTTCTAGAAGTTACTCTTCTTTACAGAAGGAGAATCTCATTTTAAAGCCTATTTTTAAGATGCCTGAATCATTAAAACTAGATATATATTATTCAAATAATAACTTGAAAGACTAATATATACTATATATTTTAATATATACTGATACGTTTTTATACTAAAATAAAAATAAAATTAGATGATAAAGTATGTATATTACAACTTATCTATGGCATTTTAGTTCCCAGCCAGATATTTATCCTGTAAGCACAATGGGTTATTATAAGCTGCTTTGAAGTCCATATATAAGTCCTTTAGCATACTTGAATTCTACTTTTCAGTGATGGAGATTCCATTTTAAATTACCATAGATAATATTCATCTCGTACGAAGATGTTCTTTCACAGCTATAGACAAATATACACGAATATACACATGTGCGGTGTTTTATGTACATATACTTGGATGTTATTTCCACACATTGGATAGAAGAGTATGTTTATATCTATGACAGGTATATTGAAGGCAACAGTAGTCCAGTTTTGAGACTAAGGAGTGTAAATAAGGAAGAAATTAGTGACTAATTGACCCAATTATTTATCTTAAAATAGACATTTACCCACGTTCAATAAACTAGGCTTTTATTTAAACCAAGCTTTCCATATCATATCAAGTCATATAGAAAAGATGTTTGTTATTATATCTATTGCATAGAATACATGCTACCTTAGATAAAATAATACAAGCACAAAAGGAAACAGATAAATTTAAGAGAACAAGCAGATATTTCTCTGTGTTGTGAAAGATCCCTGATACTAAGATACTTGTGGGAAGTCTCACAAGAACATCAATACAAGGGTAGTTATGTGTAGTTCTAATGCTGATATTTCTACCACAAATCTAGTTTTTGTTCCTATTTTTGATCAAGAATTGCTTCTTTCTCTGAAACCAGTAGGTAAATACATTTTACTGCCAACTGATTTTACTATCCACCCCCCCAAATAGCTTAAATGTATTCTACCTCTAATAGATTATATCCTGTTTTTATAATAATTTTATTAAAAATTACAATTAAAAGATGAAAATCAATACACATTTACAAAAATAGAAGAAAAAGAAAAAAATTGGCCATTCTTTTTGCCACTCACCCAGAGGGTGGCTTGTAACACAATTTTCTCCAGCCCATTTCTTCACCAATTCTGTCCAATTCCATCACTAGCCTGACCAATTTACACACTTCATATTCTCTTTTTTAACAAATGGTCTTGAACAGAGTCATACTCAGGTGCCTTTCCCTTACTCAGTCTTCACCTCCCATTCTATGGCTGTGGGTCTGTGAGCTGCCTAATAATGGTAGAACTCTTTCTAAGCTACTCTTTTTACTCTCATCTTTGGGAATATGCTTTCCTTCTGTAGCAACTCCAACTCTAGCTGTTGGCAAATGTTCATGCTGCATGAGTTGAGCCAGGCATTGCTGGACATTTGACTCGAGATTTGTCCTCTGTTCGGCACCAGCCGCTAGCAGCCATTAGACTGCCATCACCAGCTATTCCCAGACTATCCCAACATTGTAAGGCATCACTCTCTGGTTGCCAGTGGCTACAATAGATCCTTTTCACCTTTCTCCTCATTGTTATTGCAACTTGGTTCTACCTCTTGCCCACTTTTCTCCCTTTTTCTATGCTAGTTCACAATCAACAACCTTTCCTAAATCAAACATGCATTCCTAGTTCTCCAGTAACACTTTCTCTACTTCCCAGTCACTTTCTTTCAAATTTAGCTTTCCCAGATTTGGAAACTTAAAGTTTCTATTAGATAATTACCAACCATAGCTCTTGGTCAGAAATTCACTGAAACAAAAGTCCCCTTCCCAAAGGCTTCATATCTATTTATAGAATCGCTGAAAATAGAATGTATCCTTTTCAGAATGTATTACTTCAAGCCCATATTAATAGAGCTATATTTAGCATTAATTTCACTGTCACTGGATCAGCAGCTCCTTTGTCTGGTCAAGTTGCATGCACAGAGTTCCACTTTCTCATCTATACATTTATAGGTGTGTTCTACTGTTTCATCTCAATGATACCTGCAATTATTTTTAAAAATGAATAAAAATTGCAGTTAGATGGACCCTTCCTTTCAAAACAAATATTTTGAATTTTTCTTCTTCAAAAAACATACTAGAAAATGTATAATTTTGCATTGAGACAGATGCTTTTATTTGGAGAGGTGTGGAATTCAGGGGATAGCTGTATTCTGAACTATATAGTGTCAGGCTTGACATAGTATATGTATATTGCAACACTGTATTCTGGATTGTGCAAAAATGGAATTCCTCTTCTACTCCCGATTATTTGGTTAATCTGAAAGAAATTCACATTTTCTTAGAATGCCTATTTTTTTTTCTTATTTTTCAGAAGCTGCAGGTCCCTGTTAAATCGTTCCTGTCTTCTTGTGAACAATTTACAAATTGTTCAATCAGTTGCTTGTTAATTTTAATTTCTTCCCTTTTCTAATGGTAGCTATCCCTGCAGGGTGCAAATACTCCTGTCAAAGGCACATCCAGTCAGCCGTATTTTCTTCCAATCTGTGAGCTGGCAGAAAAATTTTAGGCCAAATATGGTGGATTGCTTCTCATGCTGACACGTGATGCTGACCATCATGATTTAACCATTAAGGAAAATAATCAGTGGATTTCCCAGCTACAATTCCTTTCCCGTCCAGTGTCATGTTCAGATGGAAAAAAATAACTGGTAAACTAATTGCATTAAATTTTGTTTTACAGTTTATCTCTCTTGAAAAAGTGTAAATGTTTGCATATAACAAACCTTCATCAGACCTGGCAAGCAGCGCAGAAATTTCTGGTCAGATATTATAGTATGGAGAGACTTTGAGGAAGCCAGCTTTCCAGTCTGCTTTGCAACCCAAACCAAAATTGCCGTTGAGGGCCCTGCCCAGCAATTGCAGTGGAGGAGACATGCCCGCAGCAGCACTAGGTGGCCATTAGGGATTAGGTAGATCCCAACCCTTGTCTATATCACCAGCCACATCCTTGTTGAAATGTATCTTCATGACAAAAATTGTATTGAGAGAAGAGGCAGAAAACTACTTGAAAACTGAAACGTAACGTTTTAGTCGTCTCAGCTGTATTCTGGAGATGAGACGAAGGCAACGTCATGAGAACACGGAATGTAAAAAGATTACTGGCATTCCCTATGCTACATTTAGAGGTGGTGAGGATGAAGTCTTGGAGCAAAACAGATTTACACATTACTCCAACTGGCTTAGAACCTGTTTAAGGAAGAGATACTTTTAATGTTTGGAAGGAGCTGCATAAACTATTGGATTACTGATGTTATAATGGTGGATATGTTCAAGCCTTCTCCTCTCATTCATAATGTCCAGAGAAACATCACTTGCCTTATCCAACATGGTTGCTATCTGCTTGAGTGCTGTAGAATGACCTGCACAGTTGGTTGCAGGAGTTGCATTTGTATCACAGCCATGTGGGCTAGTATTTGGAAAAAGCAACATCTGAGATAAATAGAATTAGATGGATAGAAATTTAATCAAGAACCCGCTCATCAGCTGATTTTTGCAACCCCTTGGTCCTTTCCTTTGCTGCTTGACTTATTTATTACAACACTTTGTGTTGTCTCTTTTCTCTGAGTCGCCAAGGTTTCACAATCCTACTGAATGCCAACAGAGTTATTTTTATAGTAAGCCGATACCTTAAAAACAGAGCTAAACTGCATAAGCAATGAGGAGATGAAACAAGACTGCCTACATAAATCTGAGTTGGTGACAAAGGGTGCTTCATTGACAAGTGATAACTGCAAGGGAAATGTAGGCTATAAACTATGATATTGGTTTTGGTGAATGTCACTGTTGTGGATAGAAAGGTTGATTCTTAAAAACAGCACTTACAAATCGTAGCACAACGAGATGGTTTCTCTGTAAGGCTGTTGCTCAAGTAAATCAATGTTCCTAATGGAGGTGTAATACTAGAATTTTCTCTGTGATTATCCATGGTTTGAATATATACTTGCTGAGGACACAAGATTGTGGGAGATTTTGCTAGTACTACACATGATGTATTTGTACCTTTGTCACTTTGTTCTTGATAAGTTCTTGCAGAAGAAAATGCAGGGTAAAGTAAAAGAGAACAAGAGGCATAGAATTTAATAGCAGTGGATTTTTGGAGGCAATCTTTTTACTGCTGAAAGCATGAATTCACCCTCTCATCTCCTAGGAGCACATCATTAGTGGACTGTACCTTTGCAACTAATGAAGATTATGTTATTTCCTGATCAATGGAAATCTCTCTTTCTTTCTCTCTCTTTCTCTCTCTCACACACACAGCTAAGCAAGTAAAATCTAATTAAATTTGCTAGGTAATTACACTATAATAATGCCTAATCTTTTTATTGGCTTAGTTCTCTAAATGTTTTTCTAAGAGTCTCTTTGCATGTAAGATGACCTTACAAAAGACAGAATTCCAGATTATAAAAGCATTCAAGTGCTGCAGAGCCAGGATTGAAAACTACTGTATTGAAGCCATTTGCCATTCTTTCTCTCTGTATTTGTTTTGTTGTGTACCAGAAAACAAAATGAATATAACAAGGATATTCTGATATCTCATAGGTGTTTTGATGTTTCTGATTATTATTTTTAAGGGATTTATTTTTACATACTTATGTGTATCAAATTGGTCCAATTGCTCATGTACCTTTCTCTCAGATCACTGAAGATATTTGTGAAAACATGCTTCCAATATTTGTTGGCCTGCCACCAATTATTAACAGCATGATCTTACATTTCCAGGATCCTTGAAAAAGGCTTTAGGTTCATGGTGAAATGCCTGGGGCTTTTTTCTACTGCTGTTGACTTGGTAGTATCCTCAGGAAGAGCCCTACAGCTCTTTGGAGAATTACCAGGAGGCCCTCAACTTGTAGATCAGTAATTGCCTGCAGATTTCTAGGAAGGAAATAGCTTGCATGATGATGCAGCTTGCTTTGTTTTTGTCTGCAGTGTCTAGACCTGCCTTCCCCAAGTGGTATTGTCCAGGACTTCAAGTCCCAGATTCCCTACCCAATCTGGAAATTCCTGGAGTTGCAATCCCAACCCTACAGGAAGGTAGCTATTATGAAATGGAGTCTTGAACATGGTCTGGGGCAGCATTTCTCAACCTTAGCAATTTTAAAATATCTGGAATTCAAGATGCTGGTTGTGGAATTCTAGGAGTTGAAGTCCAGAAATTGAAGAACCTTAAATTTGCTAAGATTGTGAAACACTGATCTAGGGTACAGGAATGTGGGCCAAAGAAAATCTGTTAAAAGTTTTAATATAAATGTAAGAGTTCATACATGGCTTAGAATTAAATGCACAGAGATTCAGTTAGTGCAGAAAGCGAGGCATGAAATATTCTCAGTAGATAAAGCATTTCTGATCTAATATATTCATTTTATTTAATGGCCATATATCAATATAGGTAGTCCTTGAAGTACAACTGTTCATTCAGTGATCGTTCAAAGTTACAAAGGCACTGAAAAAAGTGATTTATGATCATTTTTCACACTTATGACTGTTGCAGCCTCCTCATGGTCATGTGATCAAAATTCAGGAGCTTGACAACTGGTTCATATTTATGACGGTTGCAGTGTACCGGGGTCATGCTTTATTGCGAAGGTTGTTGAGAGCATGGTGGCCCGACAGCTCCCGGTGTTCCTGGAGGAAATTGATTATCTGGATCCGTATCAATCGGGTTTCAGGCCCAGGTAGAGCACGGGCACGGCATTGGTCGCGCTGGTGGATGATCTCTGGAGGGCTCGGGATAGAGGTTATTCCTCTGTCCTGGTCCTGTTAGATGTCTTAGCAGCTTTTGATACCATCAATCATGGTATCTTACTGTGGCGCCTCAAGGGGTTGGGAGTGGGAGGCACTGTTTTACGGTGGTTCTCCTCCTACCTCTCGGGTCGCACACAGTCGGTGTTGGCAGGAGGACAGAGATTGACCCTGAGGCCCCTCCTTTGTGGGGTGCCCCAGGGGTTGGTCCTCTCTCCCCTCCTGTTCAACATCTATATGAAACCGCTGGGTGAGATCATCCATGGTTTTGGGGTAAGGTATCATCAGTATGCTGATGGTACCCAGCTTTTTATCTCCACCCCAAACCAACCCAGTGATGCCCTCAATGTGATGTCCCGATGCCTGGAAGCGGTATGGATCTGGATGAGGAGGAACAGGCTCCGACTCAACCCAGCCAAGACTGAGTGGCTGTACGTACTGGCATCTCAGATTGTCCAGGATATTCCATCTCTGGTTGTGGGGGGAGAGGTGTTACCCCCATTGACAGGGCGCATAACCTGGGCGTCCTCTTGGATGTATGGCTCGGTTTGGAAGATCATGAGCCGTGACCAGAGGGGCATTTGCCCAGGTTTGTCTGGTGCACCAGTTGCGCCCCTATAGACTACTGCAATGCTCTCTACATGGGGCTGCCCTTGAGGACCACTCAGAGGCTTCAACTGGTACAGAATGCAGCCACGTGGGTTGTGATGGGAGTATCCCATTGTTCCCATATTACACCCCTCCTGTGTGACCTGCATTGGTTGCCGGTTGCCCTCCGGATGAGTTTCAAGGTGTTGGTAATCACCTACAAAGTCTTACATGGCTTAGGGCTGGGGTACTTGCAGGAGCATCTAATGCCAGCAACAGCATCCCATAGCCCCATGCACTCCCACAGACAGGGCCTCCTCAGGTGCCATCACACAGACGGTGTTGACTGGTGACCTCCTAGGGGGAGAGCCTTCTCTGTGGGGGCACCCCCCCCTCTGGAATCAGCTGCCCTTGGAGCTCCAGATGGCTCCTGACCTTCGATCCTTCCGTCGTGACCTGAAAACTTGGCTTTTTCAACTAGCTGACCTGAACTGATGGTTTTTTTTAAATTGATCTGTTCTTAGTTTATAATCGGTTATTGGGATGTTTATTTAATATCTTTTTAAATTTTGTACTATGTGTTTTTATTGTTTGTGAGCCGCCCTGCATCCTTTGGGAGATAGGGTGGCATATAAGTCATAATAATAATGATGATGATGATGATGATGATGATGATGATATCCCCTTTTGCGACCTCCCAACAAGCAAAGTCAATGGGGAAGCCAGATTCACTTAACAACCATGTTGTCAGCCCTGGATCCATCTTGAATCAGATTTGGGGCTGCCACTTGACATATGTGACTAATTTAACAACTGCAGTGATTCACTTAACAAATGTGGCAAGAAAGGTCATAAAATGGGGCAAGACTCACTTAACAAATGCCTAACTCAAAAACATAAAATTCTAGGCTCAATTGTGGTGGTAAATCAAGGACTATCTTAGTTCTACCTGCAACAGCTGCATGACTGAAAAAAAAGACACAGCTCCCTTAATGAGGCAAACAAATCTCTTTTTAAGCACTTCTACATTCCAAAATACTATGTCCAAATCATTTTCAAAACATTGCATAGCTTTAATGTGTATTTCTACGATGCCAGTAGTGAGCCACAAATTGTTAAACGTATGCACAGATTGTATAGTCCTTAGCTTCAGAAGAGTGATACATTTAGTTTTCTTTGTATACCCCTAATGTCTGTTTTGAAGAGTGGGAATGAAAAGAAATGGGTTGAATCTATTCTGTTTTCTTTTAACTGTGTGGTTTTTTTTAAATGAGGGTATGCAGAGGGTATGTAGAGGTCTGGCTTGTTATCCTATTGTTGTGGAAATAAATAACTTGCCGAAGGGCTGCTGTAGCAACCTGTTCTTGAAATATTGAATACAGCTGGCAGGTTCAAAGCATGGCTGACCCACTTGGTTGGCAGGCTGCCAGAAGGCTTATATAGCTATCAAGTGTAAGACTGAGTTTTTGCACCTCTTTGCACCTGCTGCTGGAAGGCTTTTCCCACCCATGTGCAAAGCGTAGATTGGGATTTGAGGACAGCTGCTTGCAGCAGAATCTAGTTTTCTTGTCTTGCTAGGGAGATATAGCCCAGGGCACAGTGTGTGGGTGAGTTCAAAGATCTTATCTATGGTATTCATTTTTGCAGCAATCAGATTTCAGCACTAAAACCATAGTTCGTGCACAGGGAAGTACATGGTATGAACAGGATCACTTGTCACTAGAACCTTCTTTTGTCAAATTACTTTGTGTTTCGTAACTCTTGGCAAAGTGGTAGATCCTTATCTGTGCCATGAAGGCCTTCATGGCCTAGAAATCTTAGAATTATTCTTTGCGTTTCTTAACTTCATGTCCCTTGGCAATCCTCTTCTCTCCTGCCACTTTTTGTAGTACCAGTAAAAATAACCCTGATTATATGGCAAAATCAGGTGAAAGTAATTTTAATTGTCCTGTATTGCTCTTTTTCCAATCCTACCTTTTCTCCTCTGGTTTTGTGCATAGCTGCACCTTTTCAGAGTGGATATTGGTAGGTCCAACTGGCATTACACTTTCCAAAAACATTTCCTAGTCAAGTGTCAAAAGTTGCCTTTTCCAATGTATGCTTCATGCAGCTGTTGTACACCGTTTTTCTCTGACTTCCCAAATCAACTGGGATAAGGATATTATGTGGTTGTGATCACCTTTATGGCTCTTCTCTTGAACCCTTACATTTGCACAATGCCTAGTAATTAAGAAAACCATATTGTACATCAGGGTTGTCAACCCTATGGCCTGCGGGCTGGATGTATCATGTGCTGGCCATGCCCACGCCTGGTTCAGCAAAGGGGGAAAAAGTCCTGATACATCACATGATGCCACCAGTTTGACACCCCTGCTCTACATGCTTAGGAAAAGAAATGACGAAAGTCAAACATTTCAGGAATACCTATGTATATTTGTTTATCCAAAGTAGTATTTTCCTTTTAGCCTCCTTATGCAGTAACATCATCACAATAAAATGAGAGGGCCTGACTTGTTAGCCAAAACTGGTAATTTTGGGGTGCCTTATCTAAGACTATATTTTGTGTTCCCAATACATCTTCCCTTTAGAATCTAAGACCCACAGGCAAAAGTGCATTCTTAATAAATCCATTTGTTCATTTTGATCACAAGGTATTCATTATACAATTATAGGAGCAAGTGTTATGTTTTGGCCGCAGAGAAAAAGAGGCCCTTTGGGATTCTCCTTAATGCTTTGTCTAATTTTGTTTCATCTTTGTAATTTTTTTTCTGTTTTTTGAAATTTGTGTTTTAAGTTTTTGATCAAAATAAAATTTAGAAATGAAATAATGCAAACTTTATTCTTACAGCATAGTAGAGGATCACCATGAAGTGTTGGAGGAAAAAGTAAATCTCCAAACTATACGTTTTCTTTAACCATATCTACTAACAAAGGAGAATATTTGAAGCTCAGGATTGAAATGTGGGTGTCCTTGTTGTTTTCTGAGCTTGGTTGTTTTCTTGCAGATGTTTCATTAAACTAGGTAATCATTGCTACCTAGTTTGGGTAATGAAATGTCTACAAGAAAGCAACCAAGCTCAGAGAACACCAAGGACCCTTAATCATATGTACTGAGATAAATCACTTCATCTCATTCTGCGATGTCAATTACCAATTGTAATAGAGGGAATCTTTGTACAGCCCTATTTCTTTCCAATGAATGATAGGAAGAAATTTCCCTATTTTTTTCTTTTTTAACTCCTTGAGAAAAAAGATGGTAAAAAGAAGTAACAAAGAAGAAGAGTGTAGGATTTTCTTTAACAGCCCTTTAGAGCCTAAAAGTTATTCTTGAAATTGTAACACAGTCCTTCAATACATCTCACCATAGACTATCTCATATGAATGATCTGCTTTACATTTGTTCGTGTCATGAATTTCAAAGTGCAGGAGTATGTTAAGAGTCAGTGGAAAATATTTCCTAAATGCAAATCAAATCTGGAATTTTGCAACATGATTCCTCCCCCAAATTGGCACTTTCCAGATGTTTTGGACCTACAATTTCCCAAATTCCTATCTAGTTGGCCATGTTGGAAAATATTTAAACAAACAAGAAGTTGTGGGAGGGAATTGAAAAGATCCCTTTCCAATTCTTTGGTGTAGTAAAGGAAACTTGTTTAAAAATTCCACACAACAGAAATGTATTACATACAAAAACTATTGGAAAAATTCTATGAGGATTACACTATCACATTAATTCTATGAGGAAAACACTATGTAAAATGTACTACTTGATTCTTTATTATCATGTTTTAATTTGTTGAGGAAGAAACCATAAACTGGAATGCAGCATTGTTCTTTAAATTGATTTAATCACATTGGCTAAAATTATCCTTGGAAGCAATTGAAAGAACTGTGGGAACAAGATTTCAATGTTTAGAAATACCCCTTGAGAGTATCAGAACTACAATCAGTGTTGATGTTTGCCATTTTCATATATAAGCTTTTGCGTGTTCTGGACTCGTCTGCTTATTTCAGAATTGTAACAAGAACCCCATGTGTTTCAGCTGAATTAGCTCATATTACAGAAAAACAGAGGAGAGAGAAATAAATATGATAGTTATTCAATCCATGTCTATATCAGTTATAGTTTTAGATGAATTATGGGAGTAAGCTGTGTTCCAGGTTGCTGGAACAAAGGAAAAAGTAAATGTTTCTTTTTTTATAAATGGAAAGTCTAGCTCTTAAGACAACCCTGCTTCAATGTTTA
The DNA here is from genome assembly GCA_009733165.1 of Naja naja. Taxonomy (NCBI): domain Eukaryota; kingdom Metazoa; phylum Chordata; class Lepidosauria; order Squamata; family Elapidae; genus Naja; species Naja naja. The sequence continues at coordinate 272,786,477 of CM019148.1, forward strand.
GGCAAAACACAGTTTTTAATTGCATAGTTTTCTTTTTCTCTGTCTAATGATGCAAAAAGGTTTGTAAAATAATTCTTTAAGCCATGTAGTGAAAAGGCAACTATTTATTCTGATTTGTTTCTCTGGACATTTCAAATAAAAGGTGTCTTGTGAAGCGATTTACCTGAAATCTGACATTATTTCTGAGGATAACGAACAGGACTGAAAAAAGCATTTTTATATTACATTTTTTTTACAAAGAACATAAAAGCTTAACAATAACTAATAAAAAGAAAAAACAAAAGAGAGAAAAGGAAAAAGGAAAAGAAAGACAAAAATGCAGAAAGAAGAAAAAGAAATGGAAAGAAGCTTCTGATTTCCTTTGCAGAAATTATACATAAGTATAATTACAAAGTTATATCTTGGTCTGTGGTTACAAAAGAAAGCCTATCTTTTTTATTATCTAATTCTTTTTCTAATCATGTTTTTTTCCCTTTTTATGGAAACACCTGATAGATTTTAATAATAATCTCGCTGCAGTTGTCATATATAAACACAAAGTTCCATAATTTATTTTAGTTTATTATTGAGTAATCCCCAAAGAAAAGCCTATGGCTTTTAATTTATTTCAGACTTTAAAATCTTCTGAATTTATATATTGGTATCCACTTTTAAAAAGCTTTTTTACAGAATATTTCAAGGAACGAAAATGCATTTCTGACTTTTGGTTTTACTGAAGCCTGTGGGCTTCCATCCCAAAGTGCTCAAAATAAATAAAAATAAATAAATAAATAAGGGACCTGATGATAAAAATAGCAAATTTTACATTTAAATTAAACATTGTTCTAATTTATGAATATGGCTTATAATTAATTGTTGCCAAGGCTAATATTAATATTTTTAATAAATAAAAATCAGGGTTTGGGCTCTGTTAAAAATCTTAATAAATCATATAATAACATTTAATAGCTTTTATTAATTGGAAATAATTTTCTCCATCAGGTTAAATATTGCTGAACATCTTTGCCAAGTGTTTGCCAGGATGATATGTAAATACTCTGCAGACAAATCCTGTGTGTTTAATACAAATGTAGCATCTGGTAATAAAACCAGGTCATAAAAGGCACTGATTTGTATATGTTGAAGCTATAATTAGTTAAATAAAGTATTTGTTCCAACGAGAACATAGAGAAAATACAACTTTTAGTTATGCTTTACTGGACTTGTTTCTCTGTACTTGAAATGTAAGGGAATGTAACAGGAATGCAATGTCAGAACAACACAGCTTGCATAAATCTTTTGGCATTAAAAATAGAATTTTGCTTTTGTGAGAATGCCTCAGTTTTGGCAATGATTTAAAAAGTTTTCAGTTATAGAGAACTTGAACACATTTTTTAGCAATATGATGGCCCTTGAAGTTCCTGTGCCCTACCTAATCAGTTTTTCAAGGAATTAATGCAGATAAAAAGGAATAGAATAGAATTCTTTATTGGCCAAGTGTGATCAGACGCACAAGGAATTTGTCGTGGTGCAAATGCTCTCAGTATACATAAAAGAAAAGATACATTTGTCAAGAGTCAAGAATCGTAAGGTACAACACTTAATGATAGTCATAGGGTACAATAAGCAATCAAATCATACTAGGAAACAGTCAATATAATCGTAAGGATACAAAGCACAAAGTTACAGTCATACAGTCACAAGTGGGAGGGATGGGTGATAAGGAGTGATGAGAAGATTAATAGTAGTGCAGACTTTGTAAATAGTTGAACAGTGTTGAGGGAATTATTTGTTTAGCAGAGTGATGGCTTTCAGGAAAAAACTGTTCTTGTGTCTAGTTGTTCTGGTGTGCAGTGCTCTAGCAGTCGTTTTGAGGGAAGGAATTGAAACAGTTTATGTCCAGGATGTGAGGGGTCTGTGAATATTTTCACAGCCCTCTTTTTGACTCGTGCAGTATACAGGTCCTTGATTGAAGGGTTGGTAGTAATTGTTTTTCTGCAGTCCTAATTATCCTCTGAAGTCTGTGTCTGTCTTCTGTTGGGTTGCAGAACCAAACCAGACAGTTATAGAGGTGCAGATGACAGACTCAATAATTCCTCTGTAGAACTGTATCAGCAGCTCCTTGGGCAGTTTGAGCTTTCTGAGTTGGCACAGAAAGAACATTCTTTGTTGTGCTTTTTGATGATGTTTTGATGTTAGGTGTCCATTTTAGGTCATGTGATATAATAGAACCTAGAAATTTGAAGGTCTCTACTGTTGATACTCTTGTTGTCTAGTTATTAATTCTTATTTAGCAGAACTCTGGAATGATGGTATTGAATGCTGAACTGGAAGTCTAAAAGAGGACCCTATGTAGGGTATTTGAGATTCAAGGTGTTGTAGGATGTAATGCAGAGCCATATTAACAGCATCACATTCGCCCATCTATTTGCTCGTATGCAAACTGCATGGGATCTAACAGCAGATCCATGATGATTTTCAGGTGGGGCAGCACTAGCCTTGGAAAGATTTTCATAACTGCAGATGGTCTTGTATTCATTCAATTTCTTTGATGGAGGGCTTCTTTGGCACTGGAATGATAGTAGAGTGTTTGAAGAGGAACATAGCACACTTATGATCTATTAAAGATTTGGGTAGTTATGGGGGGCCAGTTGGTCAGCAACAGACTTTAAGTGAGAAGGAGTTATCTTGCTCATTCCGTGCTTTTCCTGGCTTTTGTCTGTGAAATAGATCTTGCAATTTCTTTTCTGTAATCACTAGAGGTTGTGAACCCAATGGATTAAATCAGTTGTAGGAGGCTTGGCTGTTGTTGGTGTGTTTGAGATGGGGGTTGTGGAGATATGTAGCTGTAGTTTCCTTTCAAATATACCTTAAAGATGCTAATTACTGTAATGAAAACAACCCCAAAAGTGATCTGGATGACAAAATGTTTTTCTGTCCTTTCTGATTGCAAACAATGGGAACTGGGATATTTTTACCAGGTAGTTTGACCTGCCTGGCTAACAATAGGTTACATATCGACTAAGTCATGTTACAATAAATAGGGTAAGTTAATTATTAGCAAGCCAAGCCTCAACCATTTGCATGTAATTACAGCATAGTTTATTAGTGATCCAATCCAGGGAATGAACTGAATGTAGAATGTAGAAGTGAGAGTCCAAATTCTCAGAAAGGTCTGGTTTGCAACATGTACAAAAGAAATGATAGAGAATGGACTGGATCTGTTTGCAAAAGGGAAATGAACATTTTGCAGTTCCAGAAGTAGCCTGCACATCTAGGAACCCAAATATTTCATGCACAAGATTAGAAGGGCGGGGGAGTCAAGGCAAAGATAAAAGACTATAGAGGCAAAAAATAATAAGGCATTAGATGCTTTGAAAATGCTTAGATTGTGCAGTAAATGAAAAACAAAATTGTTTTACGTTACTTGTTTTAAAGATTGTCAGGTTTCTGCTATGGGATCAGAAGCACTCTCCTGCAAATTAATTAGCTGGAGCTGTTTAGATCAGTGTTTGAAGGGAGTGTTTTCTCCAGTTTTGGAAACTAAATTCAGTTAATATGCATGTAATTCACCTGGGTACATTATGATCTTGCCTGTGTAAATTTGTATTAAAAATACTCAACCAAGTTACCCACCTGGTTTAAGTTACAGTGTACATAAGCTATTTAGTTATACTTTAAAAAAACACTCTGAAATTTAACATAGAAATGTTTTAATATTGACTGTTCACTCACAAAAGTGTAATAGACATTTAAACATTGAATGGTACAAAGGTTACTTTCCACAATGCTAGTGATCCACACAAAAATGCAACTAGGCTCTTCATACATAAAGCTGAGCTTGAAGTGATTAATCACCAAGTTCTCTGGAAATAAACAGAAGCTATTTATTTGTTGCAAAAGAGGATGCTTGCATCTGTAAAATATCAGCATTTGCCAAAATGAGGAATTTGTTTAAAATTCTGTTCAGCTCAGGAGAACTTAATTTGTATCCAGTAGACTTGCTGTGGCCAGCAGCTCTCTTCACCCAGGTAGGAAGGGGTTGTTGAGTTCTCACCCAGGAGGAAGAGAGCATGCTGTGCTTGCAACTTTCGCTTTGTTCTGCAGCCCTTCACAGCTTACCTCCTTAAAACAATGCTTCACCTTCTTTGGTCTGCCCTCACCACAGCGGTTTTTGGACGGGCACGTGGAAGCTGTTTCTGACATTGGCAAATGGCAGGTGGGGAATTGAAATGCCAAGAGGACACAAAGGGCTTCATTGGAGCAAATCAATTTATCTCTGCTTCAGTGAGAATTATGTTTCTCCAGGGCACGTCTCTTCATTGAGGCAAATCTAAATCACTCGCAGAGAGTTAATTCATAATATACAGCAATGTTAAACAAATGATTTGGTTTATTTCCCATATTTTCCTATGCATTGTGAAAAAAAGAGGAGGAAAAAAAACTTTACTACTTTTTCTTAGATCTTTCATCTGGATTTTATTTTTAAAAAAGAAGGATGTGAACGTTTGAGCAAACGTTTCT